>PVJD01008154.1:0-31450 GCA_004026545.1 Mormoops blainvillei | reverse complement strand
AAGGCCAGGGTCAAACCCTGCCGTATTCTTAGAAGAAGAGCATTCCAGGCGGAGGGAACAGCAAGAGTGAGTGCCCTGAGGCTTGGTTTGCTGCAGGATCACCAGGGGCAGGTGAGGGAGGGCACAGTAGCAGATGGTGGGAGACTTTGCTTTGCCCCAGTGAGATGGAGCCACGGGGCAGCTGTGAGCACAGGAGTGACATATTCCGATGGCTGCGTGGGGGTAGGGGGGTTTGTTATAGAAGCAGAAGGACCAGCCAGATGGTGCTGTAATATCTCAGAGGAGAGATGAGGAGGGCCTGGAGCAGGTCGGTGGCTGCAGGGGTGAAGCCAGGGAGAAGACCTCAGGCATTGCTGGTAACAATCACCGCTAGGATGGGAGAGGGGGTGTGGATCTCAGGAGTGACTTTTTTTTCCTGTGTGTTTTCACCTTTCTGTGCCTTCTTTTTCCCTATCTTGAAACTGGGCACAATGTCACCTGGCCTGCATCCCTGGGATGTTTTGTTAGATTCAGTGATCAAAGAGGCCCCAAGACTCAGAGGAGATAACACTCATGGCTTTGATGGGAGAATTACTTACCAAACCAATTACACGGTCATAAATGCTACACCCTCCAATTCTCTAAGAGAAAGTCCATACTGTGTTGGGATATGAGTGGTGGGTAAACACCTCCTCCTCCCCACAGACCCAGTCTCCCTTCAAAGCCCTCCCCTTCTTGGATCCCTTTCTATTACTCTCAGAAAAGTGGTGTGAAAATTTGATAAGGCACAATATCAAAGTTCTGGTGTTGCTACAGAGAAGGCTCTCGTTTGTTGATAATGTTCAGATACAACAGGTCAAAAGTACTTTTTTATTGCTTTGGGCTCTTGCTCAGTATCAGAGTTCCACAGCAGCTGGCTGAGTCAGCTCATTCCCAGCCATTCAACCTTCTGCAGTGCAATGCTGACTTCTGAGATCATCCTCTAGGTGAAAAGGAACTGTCTCCAGCAGGTAGGGGGAGGTAGGCAGCTGGTAGATGGCAGACACCCAGGCCCTCCCAGATGAAGAGTCACTTTCCAAGGGACACAGGTGTTCCAAATGTAACATCTGTGAAGGACTCTCCTCTCAGTTCAGTCCTGCCTCAAGAACCTCATTAACAGATGCAGCCATACTTAACACCCTTAAATCTCTCCTTTGGAATATATGAGTCTAGTTTTGCTTCTAAATAATTGAGATGCTTGGTGGGAGAGGGAGTATATGGTCGGGGCGGGGGGGTGGGTTAGACAAAACAAGATCGGCCATGAGCTGGTAGTTGTTATTGTTGACTTGCATAATGGGTACACAGCAGGCATGAAACTATTCTATTTTTTGTATATTTAAAGTTTTCTATAATACATTTTAAGCACCCTTGGAGCAATTTGACAATATCTAATAAAAGTACAGACATACACATCCTTTGACTCAGCAATTCCATCTCTTGAAATTCATCAGATACACTAGCAAAGGTGCTCAATAAAGTGTTACTCCTTGCAGCACTAGTTGTGAGAGTGAGAGGCTGGAAACAACCTAAGTGTTCCTCAAGAGGGGATTGGCTACGTAAATTATGGCACATCCAAAAAATGGAGTAGAATATATGCAGCTGATAAAAGAAAAGGAATCTTCTGTGCCTTAACACGAGACAATCTCCAAGATAAATTGTAATGGGCAGAATAATGTGCCCACACACAAAACATGTCCATGCTCTTATCCCTAGAACCTAAGAATATCTTACATGACAAAAGGGGCTTTGCAGGCATGATTAAATTAAGAAATGTGAAATGGAATTAGTCTGGATTATCCAGCTGGGTCCAATGCCATCACAAGAGTTCTTGCAATAACAGAGTCAGAGAGGTATTTCAAGATGTGATGCCACTGGCTTCAAAGAAGGAGAAAGAGGCCATGAGCCTAGGAAAGGAGGCAGCCTCTAGAAGCTAGACAAGGCAAGAAAACAACTAGATTTTTAGCCCAGTGAGGCCCATTTGGGGTTTGGGGCCTCCAGACTGTACAAAAAAATAAATTAGCATTGTTTTAAACACTCAATTTGTGGTAATTTGTTATAGCACCAACAGGACACCAGTATATAATTGAAATGGAAAAGGCAGGGTGCAACATAGTGTTTATAGTGAGCTATCATTTATAGGAGATGGGTAAATATAGGTATAGGTATAGAAAGAAATGTTATCTATATAAATACAGCTATACTTTCTGGAAGAAGACTGGAAACTGGCAATAGAGTTTACCTGTGGAGAGAACTGGCAGCAAAGAAAAAGGGATGGAAGGGTGACTTTTCAATGTGCACCCCCGTTTTAGTCTATTCAGTCTATTCAGGTTACTGTAACGAAATACCATAGACTGTGCGGCTTATAAACAACAGAAATTCATTCTTCACCGTTCTGGAGGTTTAGATTAAGGTGCTGGCAGATTCAGAGCCTGGTGAGGGTCTGCTTCCTGCTTTACAGCTGGTGCTTTCTCGGTGTCCTCACAGGACAGAAGGGGCCAGGGAGCTCTCCGGGGTCTCTTTCACAAGGGCATTAATGAGGGCTCCACCCTCATGACCCGATCATCTCCCAAATGCCCTACATCCTAACACCATCACATTAGGGATTATGATTTCAACATATGAACTGGGGGGTGAGAGGCACAAACATGTAGTATATAGCAACCCCTCCGTACCTTTTGAATGTTGTACCATTTGAATGTATTGGCTAGAGAAAACAAAATTTCAGTTCAAATAAATCTCCCTCCCTTACCGTAAGATTTTGAAGGTTCGGATTATTTAAATTGTATGAACCCAAGAAGCATAGAAACAGAGTGATCGCTACCCAGTGGCTGGGGCTCATGAAAGATCTGAAGTATCTGGGAAGGAGGGACAAAATGAGAGGAAAGTCTCACCAGGTTTCATTGGCTACCTGGCACTCACCAACTCAAAGGGATTAAGCCAGCGACCCCTTTCAGGACAGACTTAGAGCAGAAATTTTTCCCAAATAACATATAAGATCATATTGCAGACCCCCTCCAGTCTCCTCTGGAATCTACCCCCTCCCCACCACACCCCGAAGTGTTAGGCGGAACACACACCGACGCCACCTAGAGCAGGTCCAGGAGCCTGGTCTGTCCTTCAGCGCTCCAGGAGGCCCCAGCCAGACTCTTCAACACCCCTCACTCTAACCCAAAAAAATCCTCAATTCTTCTGATTTTCTATATCAGCTAGGGACACAGTGAAAGACTGTAATAGCCCCAGGCAAAAATAGCTTCCAGACCTAAAGTGATTAGCTTTATGGAAGCCATTATGCAAATTTATGGCCATTTCAAAGCTATTCAGCCTTGAGGAGATGTAGCAGAGAATGGGGAGTAGAATTGAAAAGTTTTTGATTATCCAAGTTCACTCAAATTCTAATTTGAATATTAAAACTCACTATGATTACTATGTGGCCCTTCTACCGTCAGATCTTTTTAAGCTTTACTTATATTGTGCTCAAAATCAGAGCTGTGGGGAACTGAAAGTAGTGATGACTCAAGGAACAAAGGTTGATCCTGGAATCATCAAATCCTGGTGGATTTCTCCTCTCTCACCTTTGTACCTGGACCACAGCATCAGCCAGATATGACCACTTATCTCTTGGACAACAGGGATGGGACACTTGCAGACACACCCAAGCTCAAAGACTATGAACCAGTGCCCAGAAGGAGATCCCTGACAACTCAGAAAGAGACAGGGAAACATTTACTGAGCACTGCCACCAGCAGATACACTGCAAAATACTTCACTTGTGGTCATTCATTTTCTCCTCTCAGCAGCCCTATGAAATCAGTACTGTTATTACCAACCACATTTGTCCATTGGAAAGACTGAGGAGTGGCAGAGCAAAGATTCCATCCAGTGGCTCACCACTATGCCACACCATCTCCTGGATCAGTGTACACTTCTCTTCGAAAGCATATAAGACTAGTAATTTGGGATTTCTCAGGTATGAGTATCCTACTTGGAAGGACAGGGTCTAAACAGAATGGGCTCAGGCTTGGGCTCTGGAAGTAGACAATCCAGGTTCAACCTTGGCCCTAACAGTGTTCCTTGTGTCATCGCAAATGAGAGTATTTTATTATTGTTTTATTATTAAGATATGATTCACATACTGTAATATTCACCATCTTAAAGTGCACAGCTCAGTGATTTCTAATACATTCACAGAGTTGTACAATAACTAACATTCATCAATGGATGGAAACTTTGGGGTGTTTCTACTTTTTGGCTATTGTGAATAATGTTGCTATGAACGTTCTGTGAACAGGTTTCTGTGTAGACCTCCAGCTCCAAGGCATAGCTGAGAAATTCATGAGAGTGGTCAGCACGTTCTCTCCTAAGAAGAATTCTGTGGGTGAGTATAAACACTGCTTGATTAGTCCTGGACCCCACACCCAGCTAAGGGCTTGGATGTGACGATCCCAAACTGGTCTGATCATACCACTTCCTTTCTTAAGAACCCTCAGTGTCTCCACATTGTGCACAGATGAAAATGCATGCATGACTCTCCACAATCTGGCCTCAACCTATTTCCTCGAATGATCACTAATTGTTGGAAAGATTCCAGTTACTCTGGATAAGCTCCTTTGAACACAAACTGATATGGTACCTCCCGGTGCTGTCAGTGTGACCTTGAAAAAGCACTTTACCTTTGAGCCTAAGGATCCTTGTCTTTATACTGGGGGAGATAATGGCCCCCATTCAGGGTTGCTATGGTTATTAAATGGGAATATAATCAAAAAGTAGCTGGCACAGTTCATGGCATACACTACACCAGGGGTCATCTATTTTTTTTAAAGAGCAAATAATAAATATATTATGTTTTGTGAGCCATACAGCCTCTATCACAATTACTCAAGGCTGTAGTTGTAGTGTAAAGGCAACCATATACCATATGTATACTAATGTGCATCACTGTGTTTACAATAAAACTGTATTTACAAAAGCAGGGGGATCAAGATGGCGGAGTAGTGAATGGAAGCCACATTGGCCTCCTCCCAGGACCAATCTGGAATTACAGCTAAATTGTGGAGAAATCACACAGAGCAAGTGACTGAACAGTAGCGAGAGAGAAGACGTGTACCCACAGACAGACAGAAGAATCAGTTGAGCACAACCTGACTGGTAAGGAGTATGGTGGAGACTCGAAAGGCTTGCTGGGACCCTCGGGTTGCAGCGCCAGAGGGATATTTAAGCGGCCAGTTGGATCCCCCCGAGTAGGTCTAAACCATAAGTGGGAATCCCCAGCCTACAGCACCAGAGCCCAAAAAGTACACAGATAGCAGCCAGCTGTGAAAAGCAACGGGACTGCCCTCTGCCAGAGATGAGCATTTGGAAACTGAAAGAGCCATTTAAAGGGCCAACACATAAACTTTCATCTGCAGCCACTTACCCTGGGCTCAGGCAAAGGCGGGGGCAGAGTGGGCTAGAGACTCCTGAGGCGAGACTGGGGATGGAGGCTTTGGGGAGAGAGCTGAGAGAGTAGCCTCCAGGATTCTGGTATTGAATCATCCCCCATAAGGCAGCAGCCCTCCAGCTCACACAGACCGCTCACCTCCAAGCGTCAATAGCCTGAGGGGAAGCATTAGCCCCAACCCCAGGAGGGATTCAGTCCCTCCCTATGGTGTTAAAGCCTAACTGCTGAGTGCAGAGTGACTAGATTAACAATGGAAGGAGACAGCCACAGACAATAGATCCCAGGAAGTCTCCAACAGACTGCCTAAGGTCAGAAGGGGTCAACAACTGACATCTCCAGAGATGGATCCAGAAAGAAAAAACAGTGGTAAATACTAGAGGCTACCTAGATGAAATCCACTGTGGTCTTCTCCATGATTTGCAATATTTTGTTTACTACATAGCTTTTTAACATTCATTTTGTGTCCATCGAGTCGGTGCATATTAAGTCACTAGATTTTATACTATAGTTTATTTCTCTCCTTTCTTATAATAGTCTTAATCTCTTTATAGCCTTATTAATACTGGTTCATTTGCTGTTCATAGTGGGACTATGGGGAGAGTTATTTCTGTAGTCCTAGGTTTGCTTCCTGGGCTTTGTGGTTTTGCTCAGGCAGACAGATAATGGGAAAACAAAGAAACAACCCCCAACTGAAAGGAAAGGAGGAATCCTCAGAAAGGCTACTAAATGAAATAGAGGCAAGTCAACTATCAGATATTGAGTTCAAAACAATGGTTATAAGGAAGCTCACTGAACTCAATGAGCTCAGTGAGAATTACAAAAAACTATAGGGAAACTATGAGGAACTTATTGCAAACTATATCAGCATGAAAAGGACATAGAAACTCTCAACAAGAGCCAAGAGGAAATGAAGATTACAGTTTCTGAATTGAAGAACACAATAGAGGAATCAAAAGCAGGTTGGAGGAAGCAGAGGATCGAGTCAGCAAGCTGGAGGATGTGGTAGAAAAACACTCCCAGGAAGAGAAAGAAAATGAAAAAGGCTCAAAAAGAATGAAGAGGTGTTAAGGGAAATTCAGGACAACATGAAACATAATAATATCCATATAATAGGAATACCAGAAGGAGAAGAAAAGGAGCAAGGGATAGAACACCTGTTTGAGAAAGCAATGATGGAAAACTTCCCTAATTTGAGGAGAGAAAAAGTCACACAAGTCCAGGAAGCACAGAAGGTCCCAATCAAGAGGAACCCAAAGAGACCCACTCCAAGATACATCATAATGAAAATGGCAGATATCAAGGAAAAAGGGAGAATCTGATAGGCAGCAAGGGAGAAACAGGAAGGGACATACAAGAAGGCCCTGATAAGGTTAGCAGCTGACTTCTCCACAGAAACACTACAAGCCAGAAGGGATGGAAACGAATATTCCGAGTAATCAAAAGCAAAGGCCTGCAACCAAGACTACTCTACACAGCAAGGCTCTCAATTAAAATGGAAGGAGAAATAAGGAGTTTCTCAGATAAAAGAAGGCTAAAAGAATACACCTCTACCAAACCAGCATTGCAAGATATGCTAAAGGGACTGTTTTAAGCAGATGAAGAAAAGGAGTGAGAGAGAGAGAGGAACACGAGTACAAAGGGAAAAAATGAATAAGTACCTATCAATAATAACCTTAAATGTAAATGGATTAAATGCTCAAATTAAAAGACATAGAGTAGCTGAATGGATAAGAAACATGACCTGCACATATGCTGGCTATAAGAGACCCACCTCAGGACAAAAGACCTACACAGACTGAAATTAAAGGGTTGGAAGAAAATATTCCAAGCAAATGGAGAGGGAAGAAAAAGCCAGGGTAGCAACACTTGTATCAGACAAAATAGACTTCAAAACAAAGGCCATAGAAAGAGACCCAGAAGGACATTTCATAATACTCAAAGGAAGAGTCCATCAAGAAGACATAAATATTATAAACCTATAGCACACAACATAGAGCACCCAAATACATAAGGAAAATCCTGGAGGACTTCAAGAAAGATACAGACAGCAACATACTTACATTAAGGGATTTTAATACCCCACTGTTAACAACGGATAAATCATCAAAAAAAAAATCAACAAAGATATTATGGAACTGAATGACACATTAATTAAATTGACTTAACTGGTATATACAGAACCTTTCATCCCAAAAAAGCAAACTATACATTCTTATCAAATACATCGAATATTTTCAAAGATAGGCCACGTGATAGGACACAAAAAAAGCCTCAACAAAAATAAGAAAATTGAAATCATATCAAGCATTTTCTCAGACCACAAGGACTTAAAATTAGAAACCAATCTCAAGAAAAAAACTCAAAAACATTGAAACTCATGGAGACTAAATAGCATGCTATTGAACAATGAATGGGTCAATACTAAGGTCAAAAAAGAAATCAAAAAGTTTCTGGAAACAAATGAAAATGAACATACAACAGTCTAAAACCTATGGGACACAGTGAAGGCAGTTCTGAGAGGTAAGTTCATAGTAATACAGGCCTACCTAGAGAAGATAGAAACATTTCAAATAAACAATCTAACCCTACCTCTACAAGAACTGGAAAAACAACAACAAACAAAGCCCAGAGTGAGCAGAGAGAAGGAAATAATCAAGATCACAGTAGAACTGAATGACATAGAGACTAAAAGAACAATTCAAAGGATCAATAAATCCAGGAGCTGGTTCTTTGATAAGATAAAAAAAAATCAACAAGCCTTTAAGCAGACTCACCAAGAAAAAAAAGGAAGAGGAAGCAAATAAATAAAATCAGGAATGAAAGAGGAAAAATTACAACTGATAACCACAGAAATACAAAGGATTGTAAGAAATTGCTGCGAATAACTATATGCCAAGAAATTTGAAAGCCTGGGAGAAATGGAAAAATTTCTAGAAAAATATCATCTTCCAAAACTTAATGAAGAAGAAGCAGACCTGAACAGACTGATAACAGCTGGTGAAATTGAAGCAGTAATCAAAAAACTCCAGGCACACAAAATCCCTGGACCAGATGGTTGCACAGGAGAATTTTACAAAACATTTAAGGAAGAGCTAACCTCTGTCCTACAAATATTACCAAAAAAATCCAAGAAGTGGAAAGTCTCCCAAACTCTTTTTGTGAGGCCAGCATCACCCTAATCTCAAGACCAGATAAAGACACGAGAAAGAAAGAAAATTACAGGCCAGTATCGCTGATGAACATAAACACTAAAATCCTCAAAAATATATTGGTAAACTGCATCCAGCAATACATTAAAAAGATCATACACCATGATCAAGTGGGATTCATCCCAGAGATGCAAGGATGGTACAAGGTTCACAAATCAATAAACATAATACATCACATAAACAAAAGTAAAGACAAAAAGCAAATGATCATATCGATAGTTGCGGAAAAAGCATTTGATAAGGTACAGCACCTGTTTATGATAAAAACACTCAGCAAAATGGCAATAAAGGGGGCATACCTCAACATAATAAACGTTATATATGAGAACTCTACATCCAATATTATATGGAACAGGCAAAAACTAAAAACTTTCCCACTGCGATCGGGAACAAGACCAGGATGTCCGCTTTCACCACTTCTATTTAACAAAGTATTAGAAGTCCTAGCCACAGCCATCAGACAAGAAAAAGAAATAAAAGGCATTCAAATTGGAAAGGAGAAAGTAAAACTGTCATTGTTTGCAAATGACATGATGGTGTATATAGAAAACCCTATAGACTCCACCAAAAAACTACTTGACCTAATAAGTGAATTTGGCATAACAGCAGGATACAAAGTCAATATTCAGAAATCAAAGGCATTTTTGTACACCAACAATGAAATATCAGAATCAGAAATCAGGGGGAAAATCCCATTTACTATAGCAACAAGAAAAATAAACTACCCAGGAATAAATTTAAGGAGGTAAAAGACCTATACTCAGAAAACTACACACCCCCAAAGAAAGAAATTAAGGAAGACACAAATAAATGGAAGCATATTCTATGTTCACGGATTGGAAGAATTAACATCATCATAATGTCCACACTACCCAAAGCAATATATAGATTCAATGCAATCCCTATTAAATTACCAATGACATATTTCACAAATATAGAACAAACATTTCAAAAATTTATATGGAACCATAAATGACCCCGAATAGATGCAGCAATTTTGAGAACAAAGAACAAAGCAGGAGGGATCACAATGCCTGACATCAAACTATATTATAAGTCCGCTGTAATCAAAACAGTCTGGTACCAGCATAAGAACAGACACACAGATCAATGGAACAGAATAGAGAGCCCAGAAATAAACCCATGTCTCTATGGTCAACTAATACTCACAAAGCGGGCAGAAGCGTAAAATGGGGTAAAAATAGTCTCTTCAACAAATGGTGTTGGGGCGACCTGGACAGCTACATGCAAAACAATGAAATTTGACCACCACTTACACCACACACACAAAAATAAATTCAAGATGGATAAAAGACTTAAACGTAAATCACAACACCATCAAAGTCCTAGAGGAGAATATAGGCAGGACAATCTCAGATATTCCACACAGCAATATTTTCACCAATATGTCCCCTAGAGCAAGGGACATAAAGGAAAGAATAAACAAATGGGACTGCATCAAAATCAGAAGCTTCTGCACGGCTACAGAAAACATCAGCAAAATGAAAACAGAATGGAACCAACTGTATGGGAAAGTATATTTGCCAATGATACCTCGGACAAGGGTTTGATTTCCAAAGTATATAAAGACCTCACACAACTCCACTGTAGGAGGACAAACAATCCAATTAAAAAATGGGCAAAGGACCCAAACAGACACTTCTCCAAGGAGGGCATACACAGGGCCCAAAGGCACATGAAAGGATGCTCAGCATCACTAGCCATCAGAGAGATGCAAATAAAAACCACAATGAGATACCACTTCACACCAGTCAGAGTGACCATCATAAACAAATCCACAAACAAGTGCTGGTGAGGATGTGGAAAAAAGGGAACCCTAGTACACTGTTGGTGGCAATGCAGACTGGTGCAGCCACTGTGGAAAACAGTTTGGAATTCCCCAAAAAACTAAAAAGGGAACTGCCTTTTGACTCAGCAATTCCACTGCTGGGGTTATACCCTAAGAATCCTGAAACACCAATTCAAAAGAACCTATGCATCCCAATGTTCACAGTAGCACAATTTATAATAGCCAAGAATTGGAAGCAGCCTAAGTGCCCAAGAGTAAATGACTGGATCAAAAAACTGTGGTACATTTACACAGTGGAATGCTACACAGCAGAAAGGAAGAAGGAGCTACTGCCCTTTGCAACAGCATGGATGGCACTGGAGAGCATTACGCTAAGTGAAATAAGCCAGGCGGTGAAAGACAGATACCATATGATCTCACCTATAAGGGGAACCTAATCAACAACATAAACATGCAAGCAAAATATAACCAGCAATATTGAAATAAAAAACAAACTGATAGTAACCAGAGAGGGGTGGTGATGACAGGGGAAAGGGAGGAGAAGGGTCATGAAGGAACATGCATAAAGGACCCATCGACAAAGCCAAATGGGGGAAGGATTGAGGGTGGGAGGGAGGGGTGGGAGGGGCTGGGGAAAGTGGTGACAAGAAAATGTTAACCAAAAAAATAAAAGTGGTCAGGGGGAGGCTGGAAATAGTGTGGGAAATTAGGAAGTTAAAGAACTGCTGTGTGCATCCCATGGACATGGACTAACAGGTGTGTGGATCATGGTATGGGATGCAGGGTGGAGTGGATATGGGGGTGGGGGGAAATGGGACAACTGTAATAGCATACTCAATAAAATATACAAAAAAAAAGCAGGAGGTAGGGCAGTTTGCCAATCCCTGTCCTAGTTGATAAATATCTCTCTTGTTCACCCACAATGTCTTATTCCTGAGCCACACCAGATTCCTCACAGTTCCCTGTACACAACCCTGCAACTTTACTCAGTGCTTCTACTCAAGCCAGTCCATCATCCCAGAATGTCCAGCCTGAACACCCCACTTCTTTTGTAGAGACTCATATGCCTTCCTCATGCTCTGCAGGCTCCCAAAGCCCACATGTACCCTTACCCATGCATGGCCGCATCATCTCATGGTAAGTGGTTTACAATTCTCCCTTCCAAACTGGAGAGGGAACCCCTATAGTCCTCATGTTCTCAGGGCCTAGCACAGCACACAGCACATGACAGGGGATCGGTAAATGTTTATGGAAAAAATGAGTGCTAATCTGCACATATAGCACAATGAAGGAGTTTCGCAGATATGATGTTGTGTGAAAGCCAGGCAAAGAATAACTCCTACCAGATCATTTCAGTTATACAAAGTTCAAGAATAGGCAAAATATATCAGTGATAATAGAAATCAGTATAGATGATTACCTTGGGTGGAGAAAGAGGTTATAATCAGGAAGGGACCCAAGGGAAACTCCTGGGTGTTGTAAAGGTTCCGAATCTGCATCGCAGTGGCAGTTACACCATGTATCAATTTGCTATGTTGCCATATCAACATACCATAAAGTGGGTGGGTTAAGACCAGGTGTCTAAATAAAGGTGTCAGTAGGGCCTGCTCTCCCGCCCCCCTCCCTCTCCGTCTTTCTCCCTCTCTCTCCCCCACCCCCACTGGCTCTAGGGGAACAACCCTCCACGCCTCCCCCAGCTTCCAGGGGGCGCCAGCAATCCTTGACTTCCTTAGCTCGTAGAGGCACCACTTCAGTCCGCGCCTTCTTCTTCACGTGGCCTTCTCCCCATGTGTGTACCTGTGCCCAAGTTTCCATCTTCTTACAAGGACACCGCTCCAATCCAGTGTGATCTTATCTTTAAAAATTACATCTGCCACAAACTCGTTTTTAAATCCAGTCACATTCTGAGGTTCTGGGGGTTAGGATTTCAACATAACTTTTGAGGGAACACAAGTCAACTCACAACAACAGGTGTATGCATGTGTAAAATATAATCAAATCGCACATTTAAGATGAGTGCACTTTATAAGTATTAAGCCTCCATAAAGCAAAATGGAAAGAAAAAACAAGCATTGGATACGCACTCCCTCCCCATAAAATCTTCCAGGGCTCCTGGGATCTGCCTTTTCCAGGGGTCGGGGAGAGACTGATGGTGAAGCAGCCGTCATTTTCACTGTGAAGCTGCCTTGAAATTAGCAGGACCGGCCAGCTGCTCACTTTCCATCCTCGTGTGCTGCCCTTGGCAGTCGAGAAGGAATTTTTAAAGACTGATTACACATTCTTTTTCATTGGTGCCATGTTTGTAGTGTTTGCTGTCCCCAGCTGGTGCCACAGTAGGTGATATAAGAAGATGTATGAATAATGTATACAACAGCTCCAGAGTCATCAGTGAACCTCGCTGCCAAAACGGGGAAGGCACAGCAGGCCGAGATAAAGGATTCGAGTGGGAAGCGGGAGAAATGCATATTACTGCCCAGTTTTCCCTAAAAACTGTGGGCCATGGTTGGCTTGAAGATGAGCAAGTGCATCTTCATCCGGCCCTAGAAAAGGCTTCCAACAAGAATGTATGGGGTATTCAAACACGGCAAACCCACATCCAGAAATCTACTCGACCAAAATACAGTCACAGATGTACAAATATTTATGGACAAGATGTCGACTTCAGCACTGTCCTAATTGTGGGGAGAAAAAAAACTAAAGCTACTGAATTATTAATGATTCTCCAGAAAGTCCCCATCTTGGGGCACAAGCCTTCCAAACAGAAGCTGCCTGAGACAGTCCCTGACGTGAACTGATACGTGAAGATCTTGAAGGTAGTAAAATAAAAGTGCATAATGGATTGGTTAGCAATTTGTTTGGAAAAGTTGAAGGGTCGTTTGTCCATGGGTAGAGGCCCTCCTCAGCTCTTTCTTTCTTGCCTCCGTCTGTAGAAGCTGAATAAAAGAGATGCTTGCTTTCCCAGCCTCCCTTTCAGTTAGGAGTGGCCACGTGATTTAGTCTTGACCAATGAGACATAAAGGGAGATTTCCTGGGAAAGATATCTCCTCCTTCGTAGAAAGTCCAACATGTCCCTCCCACTGTCTCTCTTCTTTTCCTCATCCTCCTCTGCCTCCACCTCTGCTTCCTTCTCTCTCTCTCTCTCTCTCTCTCTCACACACACACACACACACACACACACACACACAAACACACACACACCCCAGTCACCCCAATCTCCCTTACTCACATTTCATACCTTTGGGTGGAACTGTGTGAAGATTCCTGCTCGGGACACAGCAGCCATCTTGCAACCATGGAGGAAAAACCAAAAAAATTGCAGAACCCCCAACCCAGAACCCTGATACCATGGAACGGCTGAACAGCCCCCAGAAACACCACCCTTCAGGTTTCTTGTGGATCTTCCCACTCACCTGCCAGGACTTGGGTTCTTAGTTGCTTGCAGGCGCATCGCTCTCTAACTGCCCCGGGGCACAGCCTAAGACTGCCTGGCTGCCACAGTAGCACCTGCTGAGCCTCCGGAAAGTACTGGCCTTTTTCCTGGGGCAGCTGAACGTGCCAGGACACTCCCTGCAGTGAGCTGACATGTATCCTCCCCACCTCCCCCCAAAAATCATGCCTAGCCCAGTCTTCAGAATACGACCTTATTTGAAAATAGGGCCTTTGCAGACATAACTAAGGTAAGAACTAAGATCATTAGGGTGAGCCCTAAGTCCAGTAGAAGAAAGTGTCCTTATAAGAGACAGAAAAGGACATACAAAAATTCAGGGAAGGAGGCCGTGTAAAGACAGGCAGAGATTGGGGCAATGTGGCCACAAGGCCAGGAACTCCAGGAGCCACTGAAAGCTGGAAGAGGCAGGAAGTATTCTCCTTCCAGAGCCTTCCAAAAGAGTATGACCCTGCCCCCATTTTCATCCCAGACTTCTGGCCTCCAGAACTGTGAGACAACAAATTTATGTGGTTTTAAGCTATGCAGTCGTGATCTTTTGCAGCAGCTACAGGAAACAATACTCATTCAAGTTTGTTCTGTGTCCCCAGCACTTGCTGGGACCCACTGGTTACACTGCTGTGCCTCCCTGACCCAGCAGCCTGACTCACACCATTTGGGAGGCCTCTTAGGCTGTAGGAATGGCCATCCCACCCTCACCCCGTGGCCAGCAAACCTCATCCCTTCCTGCCCGGCTCAGAGACCCTCTACACTATGTCTGGAAGTGGCAAGAGGCAGCAAAGAAGCATGTTTTTATTTTATTCAAATATAGAGTCTGTGTCCTCAGTATAAGGACTCCTTCAGAAGAGAGAAAAAAAAACCTTTCATTTAATTCCACGTTTACAACTAGAAAGATGTATCTTTACCTATATTAAGCACAGCTGAAAAGCCCATTATAGGAGATGGGGTAAATAAATCATAGAGTATCACATTGCCGTTAAAAAGGAATGAGGTATATTGATATATTCAGAAATGCAGTGATATGATGTTTGGGATTTTCTTCAAAATAATGCAGAAAAGAGGGAGGAGATGTGAGGGGGTGTCTACCCAAATCTACATAAAATAAATCTGGGCAGGTCCTGACTGGCGTGGCTGAGTGAGTTGGGTGTCGTCCCACAAGGCAACCAGTCAGGGCACACGCCGGGGTGCAGGCCCGGTCCCTGGTCAGGGCATGTGCAAGAGGCAACCAACTGGTGTTTCTCTGTCACATCGATGTTTCTCTCTCTTTCTTTCTCCTTCCCTTCCCTCTCTCTAAAAATTAATAAATAAAATCTTTTTTTAAATAAATAAATAAACTTGGACAGGAGCTGGTAACTACCGAAGTTGGGTGAAGGGGGACTCATTTTACTATTCTCTTTACTTTTGTATATGTTTGAAAGTTTGTGCCATAAAGAGGACATACAGATGGCCAATAGACAGATGAAAAGATGCTCAATGTCCCTAATCATTAGAGGAATGTAAATTAAAACCACAATGAGATATCACCTCACACCTGTCAGGATGGCTATCATCAATAAATCAACAAATAACAAATGCTGGCAAGGATGTGGAGAAAGGGGAACCCTCATGCACTGTTGGTGGGAATGCAGACTGGTGCAGCCACTATGGAAAACATTACGGAGTTTCCTCAAAAAATTAAAAATGGAACTGCGTTATGATCCAGCAATTCTACTTCTAGGAATATATCCGAAGAAACCAGAAACATGATTTGAAAGAGTATATGCACCCTTATGTTCGTTGCAGTATTATTTGCAATGGCCAAGATTTGGAAGCACCCCAAGTACCCATCAGTACATGAGTGGATAAAAAGCTGTGGTACATTTACACAATGGAATACTACCCAGCTGGGAAAAAGAAAGAAATCTTACCTTTTGCAACAGCATGAATGAACCTGAAGAGTATATGCTAAGTGAAATAAGCCAGTCAAAGAATGACAAATATCATGATTTCATTTATATATGGAATCTACTGAACCAAATAAACAAACAAACAAAATAGAAACAGACTAATAGATACAGAAAACAGACTGACAGATGTTAGAGGGGAGGGGGTTGGGAGCTGGGTAAAAAATGGTGAAGAGATTAAGAAAAAAAAACAAAACACCTCATAGATACAGACAACAGTATGGTGATTACCAGAGGGAAAAAGTAGACAGAGGGAGGTAGAAGAGGTTAAAGGGGGGATGAATGGTGGCAGAAGGAGACTTGACTTTGGGTGGTGAGCACACAATACGATATACAGATGATGTATTATTACAGAATTGCACACCTGAAACCTATATAACTTTATTAACCAATGGCACCCCAATAAATTCATTAAATTTTTTTTAAGTTTGTTAAAATGAGGTAGTCTTCATGTACTCTCTTAGAAAGAAGTCCATGATATATTCTAAAGTAAAAGGAACAGTTAGTTGAAAAATACTATATAGACTATAATCCCATTGATTTGTGTGTGTATTTTATACGAACATAAGTACAGAGAGCAATCTGCTATTACTATTATAGATAACAACTATACAATCTATAATGATTTAATTGAAAAATCCATAAATTATATAAAAATCTATACAACAAACCCGATAATGGTCATAAAATTTGGTCCAATGTCGTTCTCTCTCATATCACCATTTCTGTTCTATAATAGCACTTCTTGCATTTGTAATTACACATTTGCTGGCCTGCACATATTAATTATTCCATAGATATTTAACAGGTAGGTGTCTGACTTTGCTTCCTCATACCTGTGGAGCTCAAGAACTTGCTGAATCCATCATACGAACAAGTGAAAGTCTGGACCTAAGGAAGCCCATTCCAGAGCAGTTTATTATTATTTAGTCTTTGAAAACAGAAATTCTACTCTTGGCAGAATAGCCTGCGGGCTCAAGTGCAAAATTATAACATGAAGGCAGACCTTGAGAACGATGGGGCAGCCACAAACAAGATCACAGACTTGAAATCGATCACACAAAAACCTTAGAAGGCTTTCTCACCAGGAAAAGTCCATTTTGAAAGAAGCATTTTGCCAAGAGCCAGAGGTCAGCTCACAATGGGGAGTGGGGCGGGGGTTGCTAAGGCCAAGGGGAGCGGGGAGAGGGAGTACTCCACCAGAAAGGATCTGTCTTGGTAGGGGTTCACTCTGACAAGTTCAGCTCAGCTCAAGTTGTCAAGAGGTGTAAGTGTAAGCCAGGCCTAAGGTATGAGTGCTGGCTCACCATGGGGTACAGCAGCCACATCTGAGGTCAGAGCTCTAGACTTCTCTACCTGTATTTCGAATTTAAAGAGGTGCATCATGAATGCTCCTCTCAGCTGGGACAGGAGGAGCAAGAGAAGAAGGAAAGTTTGCTCAACACACATCACCTACTATGGTACTGTATAAGATACAGGCTGAGAGCTTAGGCGTCAGTGCCAGCAGACCTGGATTCCAGTCCTGGCTCAGAAACTAAGCTTGGACAAATGGCTTCCATTCTGCAAGCCTCAGTTTCCTCTTCTGTGAAATGGAGCTGATGATGGCATATACTTCTTGAACAAGGCTGATGTGAACATTAAATGAGATGATATGCCTAAGGTGGTTGAAGCACTTGGGATATCAAAGGATGTCCCGGAAGCAGACCTCCTTTGATAAGGACTTGTGCACAAGTGGTTGACTTTGGAGGTGATCCTAATATGCACTAATAGGGGAATGGAGACGTGAGACCATGACAGGAAGAAGCCAATACTGGAGGTCTGATGAGCAGGCCCCTGCTATGGGCATCTGGGCGCAATTGCACTGGGAAACTCGGAAAGACTACATGGAGTATGTCCCAGAAGCTTCTCTCTTGAACAGGAAGGAAGCTGGGGGGTTATCCACCAATGCTTCCCTGTAGCTGGCTGGGGGATGCTCCCAGTGTGGTAACTTCCTGGTACATCTGGTCTACCCCACGCACTGACTGAGCAAGCAGATGATCATCGGTGCAGGAAGGAGCTCTGTGAGCAAAGGAATGTGAGTACTGAGCCCTGAAGTGGGGTCCCAGGAGCTGCTACAGCTGCATACTAGAGTGGATAAGGGAGCTGACTTTGAAGCCAGGCTGCTTGGGGTTGAATCCTAACTCCACCACCTACCAGCTGTAGGGCCTTGAGGCAAGGGCTCCCAGATTATAACCCAGCCTATTGACAGGGCATAAGGAAATGAAGGCAGGCAGCAAACATCACTACACTCGGCCACAGCGATCATTTAAATAGTCGACCCAGTGATCCCTGAGAAACACAAATGCTTTGTAATGTAAAACACAAGCATATTGTATAAGCAAGACAACCACCCAAAGATAGGTGGAATGACCCAGCTGACACCCAGAAAGACCCCTCATCTACAGCAGTGATCCTCCAGACTCCTGTGCATCAGGGCTCCCAGGGAGAGTTGATAAAAATGCAGACTCCCAGGCTCCAGCACCAGAGATTTTAATGCAGGAGGTCCCTGGCAGGGCCCAGGGATCTGCATTTTAGCAAGCTCCAGGTGATTTGACACAGGTAGGCAAAGGACAGTGTTTGGAGAAATACAGTGCTAATAGAACCCAAGACATTGGTTTTTCAGATCTCTTGGCAACACCAAGTGGATAGAGACAACCTCAGGGGGAGGTCACTATTCAGCAGGTAAAACAAGTGTGCACAAGTGAACGTTCACACAAGGCACGTACACACACACATCAACAATACCAACAAATAGGACTTGGAACACCAACTATGTTTACGCAACAAAATAAATGACTCTGCTTCCCAACACACTCCAGGAATTATCAAAGAATAATTTATAAGCTCTACCACCACCACAATCCCCTCCACCTACCCCCACCCAAAAAACCTCTTGATAACAGGCAAGGTTAATGAGCCTGGTGGCTAACTGCTGAGTAAGCGCTGGCCATGCAAGTTAAACCGCCTGAAGGCAGATTCAATTTATGGGTCCAATTTTTTCAGGAGCACAAACAAAAACGTTTGCGGGAGAAGAGAGGCCAGGCGCCACAGGCCTGGGTGAGAAGGAGCATCGACAGGGTTCCTCCAGGCTGTACTTGGAATTTGATCCAAGGAGGGAAGCTGGCTCTCCAAGTGTCTTTCTTTCCTCTCTATCAGACTCACCCTTTTCCTGCTCCATCTACTGAGCCAAAGGCAGCAACGGGAACCTCTCCATGCCTGTCTGTCACATTGAGCAAAGTTCCCTACTCCCTGCTCCTAAAGGTGAAGATCGCTATGGTTCCCACCTGTCCTGTTGAGCTCCCCGTCCATCCCCAGACAGTGGGCAGACAGGCAAGGTTCAATGAGGGTCAGGGCTGGGGAATTTCTCTTCTGACGTGCACCGCGGCAGCACAGATCCCTGAAAGCTTGACTGCTCAAAGTCCTCAGGCCAGCGGCATCGGCAGTGGCACCAAGTCAGGAGCTCGTCAGAAATGCAGAACCCCACCCCGGACCCACTGAATCAGAATCTGTATTTTAATAAGGTCCCCAGGTGACCTACCTGTACACATTAAAGGTCTCCAGTGTCCTCCAAATAGAACCTGATGTGCTCTCCATGTGTAGGGATACCTGCCTTAGAAAGTTCAGGGGCGGGAGGATTACAGAATTTAGCTGGGTCTGTGACAGTCATTCTAGGTCTCCCTGGAGACACCACTCAGACCTCTTCTCTGGTATATATTTCTTTAGAAATTGATCATTTTAATACTGTCTCAAAAAAAAAACAACATAATTGTTTTACAGCAATTTACATTAATGATTTTACTTACTTTTAAACTTCTCTCGTGAGGTCTCAGATGATGAGACCACAATCCAATTCCGGGCTGCAGCCTTATTTGGTTTTGCCCGCACGGTGTTTTTACATCTTTGTTAATTAGTTTCCAATATTTTAAAACGAAGATTTCCACACTTTTTTTAAAAATCTAATTACTAATTTGTACTAAAAAATCAGAACACAGGGCATACACAGCAGCCGCAGCTGAGAGGTGGCTGCCCCTCTAGACGGGGCCTTTGTTTGCTTCTGCCCCCATCTAGCCCCTGCAGACAATTGAGTCACAAGCCCAGTTATCACCACATTTCTGGCCCTTACCCAGCTTTCTGTACCTGAGGAAACACGTACATTCCCACACACACACATAATCCACCCCTCTGTATGAGCGTCCTGTGGCTGCCATAACAAATTACCACAAGCCAGTTGGCTTAAGACAAGCGAAATTTATTCTCACAGGTCTGGAGGCAGAAGTTCAAAATCAAGGCATCAGCAGGGATGGGCTCTCTCTTCCAGCTTTTGGTGACTCACAGCAATGTTTGGCTTGAATTTCCTGGCTCGAAGCCGCATCACTCTCATCTCTGCCTCCATCACACGTGGTCTGTTTCCTGCGTCTCCTCTGTGTCTCTGTATTGAAATCTTCCTTTTCTTTGTCTTGTGAAGACACCAGTCATTGCATTAGCCCTCCCCACTACCAATCCAGTATGACCTCATCTTAACTTGACTGTATCTGTGAAGATCCCATTTCCAAATAAGGACATAATCATAGGTAGAGGGGCTAAGACTTAGACATAGCTTTTGAGGGGACACAATTTAACCCACTATACCACTAATTACACTCACCTCCGCAGCCTCATTTCTTACCCTTCTCCCTGCCCATCCCAGCTGTCCATGCCACAACGCTAGGAAGCTCCACTCTGATCCACTCTGTGATTCCTTCACAGGGTTGCTTTTTAGGATTTTTCCCCTGGCCACCATCTTCTTCCTACACATCCTCCAGTCTCACCCCAGCCATCACTTCCCTTGGGAAGCCTTTCCCTGGACCCAGTCCTTCATTAAAAGGCCCTCATCTCTGCCCAAGTTATACCCCATTCCTTGAAATTGACTTTTAAAACCTCTCCTATCACTGTATGTGAACTCTAAGAGGGAAAACAACCATGTCTATTTGTCCACTATTTTAACTCTAGTACTTGCACTTCACAGATGGGTAGTGAGCGCTGAAACGTTTGTTGAAAGAATGAATGAATGAGTAACTGAATAAATGGAAGGGAGGGAGTAGGGAAGAAGAGGAGGAAACAATAGTATATATCACACATCAGACTTACAAGGATATATGCTGGGCAAGAGATACTTTAAACAAAATGCCTCGGGCTGCCTTAAATTGTCAAGAACTGGCCAGCACATTTTATTTCCTTTCTTAATCAATACTGCCCAAACTCAGTGCAAGCTCCTGTCTCATTAACATTTATCAGCAATGCTCGATGATATGTGGACTTTTGCAATTGTTTACCGACTCTGAATTTTAGTTCAGCTCACAGGCAGGCCATTTAGCATCAGGCGAGGACAGAGGCTGCTTCTAATCTGTATCCCATTGAACAACGCCGGCTTTATCAATGCCATTCCAAACACAGGCAGGCTGGAGCGCTCCCTCCCTTTTTGGAATTATATCAGTTCCAAGAACACTTCATAATCCAAGCTGATGCTCCATCTTACTCTATCATGCCACCTTTTTTGTTGACAGAGGAGGGTCCTTCTCTACCCTGCCTGGCAGTGATGTACAAGCAAGTGATTTCCATTCATTCTGTAGGGCAGATGTTGACAAGAACTGAGTGCAATTTCAAAGTGCAGAATGGGGCTGCATCTGCAGAGGGAGGGAAGGAGGCTCTCACGCTGGCTCAAGACCTCCCTGGACATTCCCTCCACTGCAGTCCCACTAGGGAGCTGGGGGCACCTGTCACAGGCCTCTGAAAGGGTTCTCAGAATTACCCTCTCAGTTCGCTCCCTGGCAATGACCTTGTTATGCATAAGGCTTTGTTGAGAGGAACCTAGAGTCCTCAGGGTTAGCGGCTTTTTGTTTCTAGTCGACATTGACTTTTATCTTGCTTATTAGCAAGTACGTCCCATGGCCCTGTGAGCAAGAAGAGCCTGTTTTCCTGCACAGGTGGTTGGTAATTTGTTTCTCAGCACATCACACCAACTTCTCTGGACCTCCTTCTGCAGATCCAGACAGCATTTGTTTTGCTTAAAAGAGCCTCTGACATCTGGCAGATTCCAAAAAAAAGAAAAAAAAATCACCATTTAAAATTCATCTTTTCTCTGGGTTTTATTTCACTGGAGGTTTGTTTTCCTGTGCCTGTGGTTTACAAAGCCATTGGGAAGGACTATCTTGAAGATGTCTTTGTTCCCATCCCACCTGTTGCTCACCTGCCTCCCCCATCATGGCACCTGGTGATTCCTGCCCACATCTGGTGGATTCCTGGGTGGGAGGGGAGAGAAGGGGAACTGCAGGCGCTACCTCAGGGGGAAGAGAGAAAAAGAGTCTAAATGACCTGCTTTACCTTGGTTTTGGCTGGTGTTGGACTGGAATAGGGGAGGCTGAGAGGCAAGTGTGAAAAACTTCGTCCATTTTGCCTCTCGGACTCCTGCATCCTAGCCCAACACCAGGCTCTCTCAACCTCTGGGCTGTGCTCATATGTGTGTAACCACTCCCTGCCATCTACTTTTCTTGGAGGAAGTAAGCTTAGAATTCTAAGACAGACCCCAAGATCCCCACTCCCCAAGTGTCCATGCCTATATAATTCCTTCTCTTGAGGGCGGGCAGAATCTTTGATTAGGTTACATGACAAAGGGGAAAGAATTTTCAAATGCAATTAAAGTCACCAATCAGTTGCCTTGGAGCTAATCAAAAAGGGAGAGCATCCTACATGAGCCTATCCTCATCAAGTGAGCCCTTTGAAGAAGATGAAGTTTCAGAGATTCACCCCTTGGCCTCTAAAGAGAAGCAGACAGCCACGCAGAGTTGCCTGTGACGAAAGGCAGCCTATAGGCACTGAGGGCCTCAATCCAATAACCACAAGGGATCGAATTCTGCCAACAACCCGAATAAGCTTGGATGAGGACCCTGAGCCTCAGATAAGACTCTCCAACCAACACCGTGGTTTCAACCTTGTGAGACCCAGTTAAGCCCTGCCCACACGCTTGACCCATGGAAACCATAAAATAATAAATGGATGGTGTTTTAAGCCACTAAGTTTGTGGTAATTTGTTACACAGCAATAGAATATCAGTATAGGAGTAAACTAACACTTTTGACCATTGATAGAAGTTACTGCTATCCCCTCTTACATAATCATCTTTATCTCCGTCCTGAAAAAAGTGGATGCTGTTAACACCATTAGTTACCGATGAGCCTGGGGCCCAAGGAAGTGATAGAATTTAGCAAAGGTTGCCTTGATATCTACTGCTTATGCTAGAACTCAGCCCCAAGTCCATACAACTCAAGTCCACAATCTTTCAAACTCCCACTAAATCCACCCCCCAACTCCCTCGGCCTTGCTCTTCAGAAACATGTTCCTTCAATGATAGATACCGATCAAGTGTTAAAAGTTATTGAACTCCCAATTTTGACAAAAGTTAGTAGCTGTTTACCAACATTAATAATAATAAATAGTATTTTTGAACCCAAATGTTTTAAGCACTGGGCTATCCCCATTGGGATAGATAGATATTATTATTATTGCTATTACTATTATTACTGAGAAAATTAAAGCATGAAAAAGTAAAGAAGCTTGTCAAAGATCACACAGCCAAAAAGCTATAGAAATAGCAGAGCCCTGCTTTTAACCATCACACCATACTTTCCTCTGACAAAAGTTCTAAGTCTGACATTTGAAATAAGATGGTGCCCAATAATAGCTTGGAAATGTACATATCTTCTTCAGGTTAACAGATTACAGTTCACTTCAGGGGAATGACAACTAAGTAGCTACATTAAATAAGGTCTTTTGTATAACTGATGGGAATAGTCAACAATGCTGTTCACACACATTTGATTTGCTGTCCAGGCACATGGAAGTTGGGCATGACCATGCGATCTATTTTGTCCAATGAAACATGAGCAGAAGTAACTTGTGTCATTTCCAGGTGGAAGAGTTAAGAGACTGTGATTTACCACATTCCCTACCCCCTGAGATGTTGATCAAGGATGTATGCACAGATTCTTTCAACAGTCTGGATTCCTGAGTGTCTAGAATGGGTAATTTAATAGTCAGGACGATTTGGGTTATGCTGTTGTAACAACAATACCCAATCTCAGTACCCAATAATACCCAAACTCAGCAAGGTTGATAAGAATCCAGACACACATTGGACATGGGACGTGACAAAGAATATAAGATCTGTCCAGAAAAAGTCCAGCCATTGTTAACATAACGAGAATGGTTTGCATGACATCAATGTCACTTGGCAGCCAAGGAGAGTGGACTGGAGTGCATACGCATGAACAATGACTTCACCGTACCAGTCATTGGGGGTGGTATATGCCGTTGAATGAGCATGTGTACTGTGTGGCCATTGCACTCAAAATGACTGAGCGAGTAGAGCAACAAATCTGCATCACATTTTGTATTAAGCTTGAACATTCCTCCACAAAAAGTAGTTGGATGATTCAGAAGGCCGTAGCTATGGGCAACTGGTGATTGGCAGCTTCACCACAACAATGTGCTTGCTCACGCAAACATCAAATCACCCAGGTGACTCAACCCCCCTACGGCCCAGGTTTGGCCTCCTGCAACTTCTGGCTTTTCCTGAAACTAAAATCACTTTTGAAAGGGTAGAGGTTTCAGACCGTCGATGAGATTCAGGAAAATACAAGAGGGAAGCTGATAGTGACTAGGAGATCTCTGTGAGGTCCCAAGGTGCATACTTTGAGGTGGACTGAGGTGTCATTGTCCTGTGTACAATGTTTCTTGTATATTGTATCTTTTTCAAGAAATGTCTCTCTTTCTAATCACATGGCTGGATACTTTCTGGACAGATCTCGTAAACCTTGCTGAGTTAAGATTGGGTATTGTTGTTACAACAGCATAACACAAACCATCCTGACTAATAAATTACCCTAACTAGCGTTCCTTACCAAAAGCAAAGGCATTTTAAAAGTTAATGACATCAATAAAAGAGCAAATATCACTATAATCTGCCACTTTGACAGGCTAACAAACCCAAACAAAGCCAACAGCCATCAAGTTAAAAGAAAGAAATCATTAGGTTGAAAAGAGAACTGTCAAAACAGGCACAACTGACTAATCTAGTGAGTGGTGATGAACATCAGGCAAGACACACATGTTGCCATCATCCTCATTTATTGTATTTCTAATTGCATATAATGTCTAAAAAACACAGCATTTAAGCTCATTGTCTTTAGTTCAGAGAAGTAACTCTCCACTTATTTTTCCCTTCATTCTGGATTTACTTATTTATTGAGCAAGCATTATGTGTCAGGCACTGTGCTGGATGCTGGTGATTCAATCATGAACAAGGCAGGCACGCCCCACCTCAGCGGGCTTATGGGCATTGGGGGAGACGAGAATAAAAATTTATGAAGAAATATAGAATTTTTAAAAAGGAAGTCCATGAAAGGAATAGCAAGAGACTGAAACAGAGAGTAAAGAGTCAGGAAAGACCTCTCTCTGTAGACATTTAAGCTAAGACTTAAAAGGGTGTTAAGAGGCTAGTCTGGCAAAAAGCCAAGGAAACCCATTCCTAAGGAACAACAGGTCCTGGGCTGGGAAAAGCTTGTTGGGTTCAAAGAACCTAAAGGAGGCCAGTGTGAAGGAGGCAGAAAGGTGGGCAGGAGCTGGCAGAAGACTCAAGGTCTCGATTTAACTCTCCACGCAATGGGAAGCCAAAGCAGGGACCCTAAGACCACTTTAGCTCCCAGGTAGGAAATGTACTGCTAAGGGTCAAGAATGGAAGAAGAAAACCAGTCAGGAGGCTGCAGCTGTAGCCAGCTCAGGTATGGTTGGTGTCCCGGGCTAACACAGTGACAGTACGGATGGAGAGAATAGACAAAGTTCAGAATCACAGGGCTTGCTATTGGGGAAAGAGGGGGAAGTGGGAGATGCCTGGCTTACTGCCCTGAACAGCTGGGTAGATGGTGGTGCCACTTAAGGAATGGGGAAGGCATGGATGGGGCATGGGGCGGGGGGGGTGACAAAAAGCAAGAGTTTGGCTTTAGTGTCTTTGGACATGTTAAATGTGAGATGTCAACTTTGCTGACACATGGAAAAACCAAGAAAAACACTGGATGCGTAAACCTGGTATTCAAAGGAGAAGTCTGCATTAGAAACAGACATTCAGGGGTCAATAGCCAAGAAATGGCAGCTAAACCTACGGAAATGGATGGGCTCATCTAGTGAGGGAGTCTAGAGAGAGCAGAGAAGAGTGTCAAGGCTAGGCTGTGAGAACAGCCAATGTGTCAAAGATGATTGTGTTGGACAAGCAAAGACCGGATGATATGCCATCCTCTATCCCTCAGTCGCTGCATCTTGCCAAGGGGGTGCTCAGCCTCTGTTGACTTCCAATGAACCCCCACATGTAACTCATTCTTCCGAGACGATTTCCAAAATCCTCCTTCCATACTTAGTGAAATAGGATTCTCAACATACTTGTCTTTTCTTCTCCCAGCCAATCTAAACAAAAACTTTTGACTTTGAGAGGAATAAAGAAGCTTTTAGTGTCTGTTCCACACTGCTAATTCCATCAACAATTTCTGATTACTCATGCTTGGCAATCTAATTTTCTTCTTTTGCCTCGTCCAGCACAGTCATAGCCTTAATTATTGACCTTTTCACTCTCCTAACACCATCTTTGTCCTCATTGCAATTCTCAGGAAGTTCTGCTCACAAGATTATCTTCTGGATCCTCACCTGAAGATAGACATTGTTTATGTGGACGTCTTCCCTTCTAATCTTTAATCAAACAAGTCAGAGATCTCTGTGCATCAGACATTAAATTCAAGCTTGACAGATCATGTTTCTGGTTTCTGTTCTTCCAGTCTGTGAATTAACAGGTTTATAACCTTCGCAGAAAAATCTCACCAAATTTCCACAAGGTCTGAGTTTCCAAGGGTCACGGTCACTCTGGTTCTCTTTCACCTGCTCAAAATGTGGCAGAATGAATCATCTTGTTCTAGGAGCCACATTTTAAGAGATGGACAAATTAACAGGTATTCAGAAAATGATTACCGCCGTAGGGAAGAAAATCAAAGCCACACCAAAAAGCAATGGTCAAAGGAGTTAGAGATGTTCAGGCAAGAGAGAATTTTCTGGAGCAGCAGAGGTCAGAAAACCATGGCTCATGGGCCAAATCCTACCTGCCCTTGTGTCCTTGTAAATGAAGTTTTATTGGAACTCAGCCACATTTACAGTTGTGAATACATGAAACACAGAGTATATTCTTGCATTATTACTTATTAATTACTGTATTCTTTTCCATACAAACAACTGTAAACTAATTTTGCTCCACCCTGTATTTATTTACAATTATCTATGGCTGCTTTTCATGCAACAGTGGCAGAGTTGAGTAGTTGTGACAGAGACCATATGGCCTGCAAGGACTGCAATATTTACTCTCTGGCTCATTATAGAAAAAGTTTGCCAACCCAACTCTAGAAAAGGAAGGGAAGGAAGGAGGGAGAGAGAGAAGAGGGGGGAATATGTCTGTAGTCAAACATCTGTTGTAAAAAAGAGGGATTTGACCTGTTCAGCATGGTCCAACATATCAAACAAGGAGAGGGAAATTGAAGTTACAAAAGGTGGAGGTCTTACGATGTGGTATGCAACATAATCTCTTCTTCTACATTCTCCTGAAATTTTCAGTAAAATAATTTTACTGAATGTTTTATCAATGCTTCAGAGGTTGTATTAGAAGAGGTTTATAAGACAGGATATGACATGGTGGCATTTCTCTTAATGAAATAGCATATTAGCACAAAGAGATCTGGGTCCCTTCCAGCTGAACTACTACTTCTAGGTATGTCATAGATGTTGGGAGGCCATTCCCATCCTATCAACCCTGAGGCCATTTGAGTCTTTGAAAACATGATCTGGCTTAACATCATTACTTAATCTAACTTAACACTATTACTTAGTCTAACACTCAACATGAACTTTGCTGACACAAAGCCATAAGAATACATTCTGTATATTTTTCTTTCATTTCAGATCCTTCTCAGAAATTCCTAACGCTTCTGGATATGTGGAACATACTGGAAGGAAAAATAATTTTTGCACTTTGGGGTTTCCCTGAGATGGTCCAAATCTGTGAAAGTTTCATACAAGTTGTCCAAATTTTTGGTACAACACCAAAAGTGAACTGTTATATAAACTATGGACTTTGGGTGACTATAACATCTTGTTGTAGATTCATCAGTTGTAACAAATATACAATTTGTTGAGAGATGTTGGTGATGGGAGGAGGTTTTGTACGTGCAGAGGTTGGGTGTATGACGGAAATCTCAGCCTGCCTCTTGATTTTGCTATGAACCTAAAACTGCTCCAAAAAAATTGTCTTTAAACATTTTTTTCATTGATTTTTAAAACAATAATAACGGTGAGAACATGTGAGCCCTGGTTTGGATCCTAGGAACTCATGGATCTTCAGCAGATGGGATATACGCACCCCACATGCTCACACCCTCATGGGCTATTTCTATTACACCCAAAACTTAGTAGATTTAAACCACAGCAATTTATTATTTCTCATGATTCTGTGAGTTGGTTGAGTATTTCCTCTGCTGGCCTCACCTGGGCACACTTGTAGCAGCTGGAGGCACAGCTGGGCTGGAAAGTCAATGATGCCTTTTGCACATGCCTGGCAGCTGGTGCTGGCTGTTGGCTGGGGAACCTGGTTTTCTTCCACATGGCCTCTCATCCTCCCGGGCCGCCATGTTCACACAGCCCCGTGAGCAGGACAACAAAGGATTACGTGGTGCTGGCTTCCAAGAGAGCAAAAATAAGGGAAGCTACAAGGGCTCTCAAAGACTAGGGCCAAAAGTTGGACACAATCACTTTGGATGTATCCACTGGTCAAAGCAAGTCATAGGCCAACCCAGATATGAGGAGACGGGAATAAACTCCACCTCTCAATGGAATGATTCACAATCACATTGCAAAGGGCATTTATGAAACGTTTCACTCATTTTGGAAATTACCACACACACACACACACACAACCGTCCCTTGAGGCGCATCCACTGTCAGCCAGAACCTAAACTTGACAGTACTCAGTGGAAGAAAGAAATTAGATTGTCTTGCATGCCAATTCTCTTCTTGCTTAACTTTAGCTTCATCATAAGCAGACCCTGTCAGAGTTTATGTCTCTTGTAAAGTATTATAATTGATCTTTGGATCAATCAAGTGCCTGAATCTATAGCAACAGCTTGTACATAGGACATGTTTGGATCATAGTAGCTTCCTCCTTTCTTCTAAATTATGCTGCAAGAACCATAATGAAACTTTATATTCAAAAAAAATGTTAAGCTCCAGTTAACAGGTGCTTAAACCTGTTAACAGGTTTAATAGGATGCATCCCCTCCTGCATCCTTTCATCACAGACATCTATTATTTTTTCAGCCTACCCCTTCTCCCCTCTATTGAGACTTGTACCTCTTCCTACTCCAGACATGGGTCTCTAGTGGGAGCTACCGTGTTCCCACATGACTCTGCCCCTCCCAGTCATAAGTGATATGTCCAGAGATAGGCATCTGACAAAAAACAGGCCAATCAGAACTCTTCCCTTGGACTTTTGTCCTAACTGGAACTGGAGAAAATACAACCTTTCTCTTTGATGACAGGAAAAGTGGAGTGAGAAAAACAGGAGCTTTTGTGACCACATTCCTCACTGTATGGAGAAAACCAGCCCCGAGTAAGAGAAAAGCTGATATGTTAAAGGGTGGGAGGCAGGTACAGAGATGGAGAGAGATCTGGTGGTGTGTAAGTCCCTGGCCCCTGGAGCCCAGCTGCATCCTTGTCTTTCTGTAGAATAACTTCAGATGCCCTGCCCATAGCATGTTGGTATTCATCATTCTAGTTGTATGCACCCAAGATTAAAGCACCTAGTGTTGACCTGCTTCCCTTCCTTGAATCACTTCCCCACTTCGCTACTGTTCTCCCTGGGATCATCTCTCAAATAGACTACTCACACTCCTATCCTTGTTCCAGGGTCTACTTCACGGGAAAGCCAGACTAGAGTATGGTCCCTTTTCTTACCCATACTAGTAAGATGCAACCAAGAGTTCTAGTACCTCTATCTGGGATGATCCATAAAGTGTTTGTGGACTTTCCCCACCTCCACATGAGTGACTATGTCATAAATATATAGATTTATTAATAAAATGTAATAGTATTCTTTGATCAATCATGAATTTCACAGTTCTCCATAACTTATAGATATATCAGTCATGCAAAAGAAGGTAAGGGTTAGAGACATCTCTACTGGACTTGCAAGGAAGAGTCTAGTTCAGGATGGCACTGCTGAGAGATGCTTTTGGAACTGGGAGGCGCTCAAGTGTATGTGTTCCACAGCTGAGTACAAGGACAGCTTGAAATCATGGTGGCAGGACAAGATTTACTTTCCTCCATATTTTATCCACTGAGCTATCCAAAGTGCTCAATAAACTGGGGAACAAGACAAACCACAAAACCCAGGGTTCCAGCATGGGAAAAGAAAGCTTCAAAACTGCTGGCTGAAACAACCTGTGGGGGTTGTAGTGGCAAGAGAAACTCCCAGCCTCACAGGAGGGTTCACTGGAGAGACCCACAGTGTCCAAGAACGTACACAAAACCACCCACCTGGGAATCAGCACCAGAAAGGCCCAATTTGATTGTGGAAAGCAAGAGAAGTGACTGAAAGCCAGCCAAGAGCCAAGCAAGTGGCACTGGTCCCTCTCAGACCCCTCCCCTACATACAGCACCACAATGCAACAATGAGGGTTGCCTGCCTTGGTGAATACCTAAGGCTCTGCCCCTTACAATGTAACAGGAGCGCTGAGACAAAGAAATATGGCCCAAATGAAAGAACAGATCAAAGAAACTCCACAAAAAATACAACCAAACGATGAAGAGATAGCCAACCTAAGATGCAGAGTTCAAAACACTGGTAATCTAGATGCTCACAGAAATGGTTGAGTATGATCACAAAATGGAGGAAAAAGGGAAGGCTATGCAAAGTGAAATAAATAAAAATACACAGGGAACCAACAGCGAAGGAAAGGAAACCAGGACTCAAATCAACAATTTGGAGCAGAAAAAAGAAATAAACATTTGACCAGAACAGAATGAAGTAACAAGAATTCAAAAAAATGAGGAGAGGCTTAGGGATCTGTGGGACACCTTTAAATGCTCCAACATCCATATCATAGGGATGCCAGAAGGAGAAGAGGAAGAGCAAGACATTGAAAACTTATTTGAACAAATAATTAAGGAGAACTTCCCCAGTCTGGCAAAGGAAATAGACTTCCAGGAAGTCCAAGAAGCTCAGAGAGTCCCAGAGAAGTTGGACCCAAGCAAGCACACATTGAGGCACATCATAATTACATTACCCAAGATGAAAGATAAGGAGAGAATCTTAAAAGCAGCAAGAGAAAAGGAGAGAGTTACCTACAAAGGCTTTCCCATAAGACCATCAGCTCATTTCTCAGAAAGGAACCTTACAGGCAAGAAGAGGCTGGAAAGTATTCAAAATCATGA
>PVJD01008153.1:0-75630 GCA_004026545.1 Mormoops blainvillei | reverse complement strand
GAAAGGGAGGGAGAAAGTACAATATATTTGAGATATATTTAACAAAACATTATAAAACAAATTTATGGTACAAAAGTATCAGTGATTCATTTGTGATAGGTACCATTATAACCTCTTGCCTACAATGATATTAGAAGAAAAAGCTAAATTTTAGTTAGATATCAGTGAAAATAAACATGACTTTTTCCCCACTAACTTCATAAGTCCTTTAAATTTATAGACCCCAGGTTATGGACTCCACTTCTAAAGGGTAAATGCATCCACTCACAATGTACCCCATGTGTAGTCATGAAGGAAAACAAACAAACAAAAAACACAATAAGGAAAGCATAAGAAACAATTCTATTCTAGAGGACACATCTATTTAGCAGTTCAGTTCCTGTCAGGCCAGTTATAGGGGCCTGGGATTACTTAGCAGCTGAACAATCATAGAGCCCTGCTTCCCAAACATGGGGGTACTTTAACAATGCAATGTCATTAAAAATCTCAAGTAGCAACCAGTCATTGGATTTCTCAAAGAGAGAATCGGTTAGTGATTAATAGTAGTGTGGTCCTTAGACCCAGGCAAGCAGGACCCCTGTTTTGACCTTAGGGCCTCAAGAGGTCACAGCTTTGGAGTGACTTCCTTGAAATTTTCTAAATACTCTCCAATGCCTGAACTGTCCCAGAATACTATCTGAACACTGCCTCTCAGCCCACGAGCCTTGTCCTGCGTGGAACCTGGTCACCAGAAGCATGTACCTTAATATTTTCTATTTTCCAGTGACTGGGACCTACACCCAGTGTTGGCAACGCCATCTGCCTGGATGAGGCTCCCTGAGCCCAGACCTGAACTGACATGGGCCTTGGTCTTTTTTGTCCCCTCTGGGGTACTCTCCAACCTTCTATATTCCTTCTAACCCTCTGAGAAGCGTTGATCAGATGCTCTGAGGAATTCTGAGGAGTCTGGCCTATGGGGTTCCCAGGCCTGGTTCCAGAAGAGCAGTCTGGCCAGTGAATCTTTTTCACAGGCCAGAATAGTATTTCTTTTACAGGATTGCACAGACTGGGCTTCCATAATGATGCTGACACACTGATTTTGAGTGTCTCTCATTTTCATAGGACACAGGTTGAGTTCAGGGTTCTGGGCTATAGTTCACTTCTGACATTTCAGCTTGAACCATGAATGCCTGCCATGATTCTCCTATAGCCTGTCCTTGTCCTGACTACAGTGCCACCTCCAGTCTATAACTCTATTGCCCTGTGTGCCTCCTGCAGTTGGCACCCAGAGTGGTACCTTCCCTTTTCTTAGGCTCCACCCTCAGTCCTCCAGGAGTGGGTAAGCTCATCTCCTCTAAGAGCTCCCTAGACTGTTGCTCTGCAAAGTCACCAGACCATTCTGATATATAGTCTTTCTTGCTTCCAACTGATGCAATGGCATGCTCTCCTGGGATGTCTCAAACCATGCAGGACAAGGGATGGGTATTCATTGCACAAATGAGACAGCTTCTCTCTCTCTACCCACAGGCACCTCACCTATCCTCCCCACTGACAGTGATGTGTGAAAAGCAAGGGTAAGGTCAACATCAAAAAAGAACATATTGTAGAAAAGGAAGGCTGACAGCCTAAAGAGATCAAGGGAAGATATGGATGGTAGATGTGTTGTTCTATGTTTAAATTATAAGATTTCAAACAGTAAATTTAACATGACCAGACAATAAATTATCATTTGCATGTTCTTGCAAACTTGATAAGTCTTGTGTCTGTGATGGTAATCAATGAAACACAGTAATGGCCTTTGAGAGAGTTATTGGAAGCCAGTGTTCATGGGATGCAGCATCCTGGGTAATGTAAGCTTTGAATACGCGGAATACACGGTATGTGGGAACTGAAGAGGCAAAAAGATCTAGATAGTTTCAGTACAAAGACGTTCCAAAGAGCCATGGCATTGTGAGCAATAACAGCATTACTACCTTTTTCTTGAAGTAAAAGATAAGAAGTTATGCACGAGTGACACATTTGGCGATAAAGAACACAAGGAATGGTTCCTGGTCCTGAAAAAGGAAGAGATGGTGCCAGGACCCTATGAAGAATCTTCATAAGCACTGACTAGAAATTACTGGACAAGTACATAAGTACATTTTCTATACCCATCATTCTAAACTTCATTGATTAATCACTACACCTCATGTGGGCCCATGAATTTTAATTTTAAAAATTAAATTATTTATATTGATAGCCCCCGTCCTCCTCTAAAACTATACTTGAATGAGTGCCACCACAAAGTTTAGAGGTGGATCTAATCAAAGCTAAACTCCTTGTTGAGTTACAGGGCTTGAACTTGTACCTTAGCCTTGTGACTTCTTTGATTTTTTCATAATTGGTCTCAGTGTTCAGCAGGTAACCCTTTATTCTTATTTTAAAAGCTTCTATTTTGGCCTCTGCATTTGGGAAATAAAAACAACAGGCTGGTTGTGAAACCCAGTTGATCTTCCCCTTGCTTCCAAGTGCAAAGTTCCTATTCAATTTGAGTGAATAACTCATTACACTAAGGAGAATTATTACCTGTGTCAAGTCATCTGGAGATATTTGAAAGGAGCCAAGGTTTTCCAATTTCCACAGATCTCTTTCTGGGACCAATTTTATCCCTCACTGTGCTTCCCTCCTCTCTGTCTTACTGAGCTCTAACTTTAGCTTGAGGCATAAAATAGAGCTTTTTCAGTTCTGCAAAGGCTCTAGATCATATTTCTCAGCCATTTGGGATTGCTGGCTACATTGGGCAGAGTCTCTCTTAGCAGAGGCATATGTTGCTCCTTTTTGGTTTCCTGATGGAATAAGCTTTCTTGTAGGACCTCAAAGAAAGCAAGAGGAAATAACTCACACACTACAATATCCTGGTATTTCTCTACTAATCCCAGTAGTTTGTGTGGATTGGCATACTGCCTGTATCTGAATATGGGGGAGGCAACTGCTTTGCCACTTCAAAATGAGGACTTACTTGGTTGGTAAGTAATAGACATTAATACTTAAGAAGAAAAATGATATTTGTTTCAGTCTCCCATAATAAAATACTATAGACTGGTTGGCTTAAACAACAGAAGTTTCTCATAGTTATGGAGGCTAGAAGTCTTTGATCAGGGAACCAGTGTGAATGGTTCCAGTGTAAACTCTCTTCCTGCCTTACGGATGACCACCTTCTCTCTGTGCACTGCAGTGGTCTTTCCTTGGTCTATGAGAGAGCGAGGGAGAGAGAGAGAGAGAGAGGTCTCATTCTCTCCTACTTAAAAAGCAAGTTTCCATTTGATTAAGATCCCACCTATAGAACATCATTTAACTTTTTAAATTTTTTAATCTTTATTGTATTTTTCCCATTACCATTTAGTCCCTTACACCCCTTTCCCCCAGCAATCATCACTCTGTTGTCCATGTCCACAAGTCCCTTTTCCTTAATCCCTCCATCCCCTCACCTCTCTCCACCACTAGCTGTCATCCACTCCCCATCTATGAGCCTTTCCCCATTTCTCTTGTTAGTCCAGTTTGTTCATTATATTCCATATATGACTGAAATCATATGGTATTTATCTTTCTCTGACTGGCTTATTTCACTTAGCATAATTTTCTTCAGGTTCATCCATACCATTGCTAAGGGTAAAATTTTCTTTTTTATGGCCAAGTAGTATTCCATTGTGTAAATGTCCTATAGTTGTTTTATCTACTCATATACTGATGGACACTTGGACTGCATCCATATCTTGATGACTGTAGGTAATACTGCAATGAACATAAGGGGTGCTTATGTTCTTTTGAATCAGTGTTTTGGGTTCCTTTGGATATATTCCCAGAGGTGGGATCACTGCGTCAAAAGGCAGATCCATTTTTAACTTTTTGAGGCATTTCCTTACTGCTTTCCACAGTAACTGCATCAATCTGCCTTCCCACCAATAGTGCCAAAGGGTTACCCTTTCTCCACGTCCTTACCAGAACTTGTTTGTTGATTTATTGATGATAGCCGTTCTGACAGGTGTGAGATGGAATCTCATCGTGGTTTTAATTTGCATTTCTCTGATGATGAGTGACATTGAGCATGTTTCATATGTCTATTGGACATCTGTATGTCCTCCTTGGAGAAGTGTCTATTCAGGTCTTTTGCCCATTTTTTAATTGTGTTTTTTTTCGGGGGGGGTGTTGAATTTTGTAAGTACTTTATAAATTTTTTATATTAACCCCTTATCAGATAATTGGCAGATATTTTCTCCCACTTTGTGGGTTGTCTTTTTATTTTCTTGATGATTTTCCTTTGCTGTGCAAAAATTTTTAGTTTGATGTAGTCCCATTTATTTATTTTTTCTTTTATTTCCCTTGCCTGGTGAGATATATCCAAAAGAAACTGCTAAGAGCAATGTCCGAGATTTTGCTGCCTGTGTTTTCTTCTAGGACTTTTATGGTTTCAGGTCCAACATTTAAGTCTTTAATCCATTTTGAATTTACTCTTGTGTGTGGTGTAATAAAATGGTCTAGTTTCATTTTTCTTCACATATCTGTCCAATTTTCCCATCATTTATTGAATAAACTATCTTTAGCCCATTGTATGTGCTTGCTTCCTCTGTCAAATATTGATTGACTATAAAGGTGTGGATTTATTTCTAGGCTGTCTGTTGTGTCCCATTGATCTATGTGTCTGTTTTTATGCCAGTACCATGCTGTTTTGATTACTATGGCCTTATAGTATAGTTTGATATTAGGTGGTGTGATTCTTTCAACTTTGTTCTTCTGTCTCAGGATTGCTGTTGCTATGTGAGGCCTTTTGAGGTTCCATATAAATTTTTGAAATATTTGTTCTAGTTCTGTGAAATATGTCATTGGAATCTTGATAGGAATTGTGTTGAATCTATAGATTGCTTTGGGTAGTATGGACATTTTAATGATGTTAATTCTTCCTATCCATGATACATTATGTGCTTCCACTTACTTGTATCTTCTTCAATTTCTTTCTTCAGTGTCATAATTTTTCAAGTACAGGTCTTTTATATCCTTAGTTAGGTTTATTCCTAGGTATTTTATTCTTTTTGAAGCAATTATGAATGGGATTGTTTTCTTAATTTCCCTTTCTGTTAGTTCATTATTGGCATATAATATTGCAACTGATTTCTGTATATTAATTTTGTATTCTGCTACTTTGCTGAATTCATTTACCAGTTCTATTAGTTTCTTGGTATAATCTTAGTGGTTTTCTATGTACAGTATCATGTTATCTGCAAATAAAGACAGTTCTACTACTTCCTTTCCTGTTTGGATGCCTTTTGTTTCTTCTTGTCTGATGGCTGTGGCTAGGACTTCTAGTACTATGTTAAATGAGAGAGGTGAAAGCAGACATCCCTGTCTTATTCCTAATCTTAAGGGGAAAGCTTGTAGTTTTTGCCCTTTGAGTATGATGCTGGCAGTGGGTTTGTCATATATGGTCTTTACTATGTTTAGGTATATCCCTTCTAATCCCACTTTGCTATGAGTTTTTATCATAAATGGGTGCTGGATTTTATCAAATACTTTTTCTGTATCTATTGATATAATCATGTGGTTTTTATCCTTAAATTTGTTTATGTGGTGAATCACATTTATTGACTTGTGAAGGTTGTACCAACCTTGCATTCCCAGAATAAATTCCACTTGATCATGGTGTATGATGTTTTTGATGTATTGCTGTATTAGGTTTGCTAATATTTTGTTGAGGATTTTAGTATCCATGTTCAGTATGGATATTGGCCTCTAATTTTATTTCTTTGTAATATTTTTATCTGGTTCTGGAATTAGGGTAATGCTGCCCTCCCCTCAGGCTGACACTGCTTGGGTAAGAGTGCTCTGCCCATAGAAAATATAATTTCTTCTAGACAGACAAGGAAAAAAGATAGATGGATAAGCAGAAACAATATATGTCTATCACAGAGTACCAAGGTTTTGCACAAAAGCTGTGAAACTATAATATACTTTTAAAGATTTTATTTACTTTTAGACAAAGGGAAAGGGAGGGAGAAAGAGAGGGAGAGAAGCATCAATGAGTGGTTACCTCTAGTGTGCCCCCTACCAGGGACCTGGCCCACAACCCAGGCATGTGCCCTGATTGGGAATCGAACTGGTGACCCTTTGGTTTGCAGGCCAGCACCCAATCCACTGAACCACACCAGCCAAGGATAAACGATAATATTTTTGAAGGAAAATATTACTTGGCCTAAGGAGGGGAAGGTTGCTGTGTGCTATCAACTTTGCCTTTTCAAGATCTCAGTGACAATAAGGATTGCGTTTAGATTTTACAAGTCTTCACAGGTCCTTGGAGTTTGATTTATAGGTAGATTAATTTCCAAAAAGAAGAGGAATGACGAGCTTTTGATGCAAATAATTTGTTACTCTAAGGTTCCCAATTTTATCTTTTAAAGAATGACTAACAACCAGATATTAGTTGCCTTATCATAGCCACCACAACTGTCTGTTAAAAAAATAACCCTATTGTTGGAAAAGTAAAATAACAAAGCCAGCAATTATTGAGGAGCTACTTTCTTCCAGCTGTAGTCACCACTGTTGAATGCCTTCACTAATTTTATTTCCCCTTTCCTCTTTTCTAACAAAACCTTGATCTTGTTTAGTTAATCATCCCTTCTCCATCCAAACTGTGTAATGTAAGGTAAGGCAACCCCTACCTCCAGCAACAAAGATGAATCCTGTTTTATGTGAATCAGTCACCATAATTCATTCCTTTTTTCTCAGGAATGATTGGTTCACAGACTCCAGCTATATCCAGTTGCCATGGAGCACTCCTTTGGCAACAGTTATTGATTCAGGGGAGGGCAATAATCTAGGTTGGCTCAATGAGATTGAAGGGAAAGAACTTCTTTCCATGTTTGGGAGTGGTTTGCTCTTTCTTTTCCACTGGCCATGTACAACCAGTCCCACTGCCCCAGCTCCTTCCAACAGCTATCTTACTTCCATGCGGGCCAGCCTGAGGAAAGCCAAGTCAGGAGAATACTGATAGATTGGAACCAGGGCTCAGGTAGGATCATACCTGGAGCTCTCTTCCCTTATTGGACAATGTGAGATAAAATATTTCCTAATTGTTTAAGCTATTTTGACTCAGGATCTCTGTCATTTGTAGCCAAAAGCATCTTAAAACTAGATACTGTGTTAAATAAGTACTTTATATGCATTATCTCATTTTATCCACATACCACCCTAGAGGAAGTAGTATTATTATCTCCATTTTATAGGTGAAAAAACTGAGGGACAAAAGGTTAAGTAACTTTCCCAAAGTCAGTTAGTTACTGGATCCAGTCATATGTTTCTAAAATCCACATTCTAAGCCAGTAAATGTACAACCAAGTAGCTTTACATATACCAACATTTCTAGAAAATTATTGTGAAACAGATATAAAACAAACCACGGTTTTCTACTGATTTAGATTAAGGTTTCAGAGGTCTTTGTTATCACTTCCGACTGACCTTCAGTTGCCAGGGGGTATAAACTTTTCACCCCCTACATATCTTGGTAAGTAAATGGAAAATATTCTGTAAGCAAATAGATCACCAGGGAATTTTCCCAAACTTTGAAAAGTCAACAGCACTGTAAGCTCTAGGGGTTTTGTTGTTGTTGTTGTTGTTGTTGTTGTTTGTTTGTTTCTTAAAGAACAAAACCCATCTTCTGGGGAGAACAGGGAAGAAAAGTTCAAAATCTCAAGGTCTCAAATCATCTGGTGCGGGAAAAACAGGAAGTCAGCTGGCTGACATTTAAGTTGTGTAGGAAATGAAGAAGGTATCTGGTCTTTCTTTGCCCTATACATACCCAGTAGGTTTGCATGCTATGAAGAAAACATAGTTGCTAACAGCACAAGCCTTGAATCCCCACACACCTATATTTGAATTACCATACAGACATTTCTGAGCAATGTGAACCTGAGCAAATTAATTAAGCTTTCTAGTAATCAGTTTCCACATTGTTAAAATGGGAGTAATAGTTACTATTATTCCTCATACTGCATTAATGAGTTAAATGAAAAAAAAATACTTAATTAGTTTTGTGGCATTCAGCCATTCCTACATATCCTCAAACTAAATGGCAAACACAATCACCATTTAATCTCACATTTATGGATTTGCAGGTATCTGGGGATCAGTGGACCCAGGCTAGGCTCTGCTGGGCAAGACCACTTCAGGCTATAGGTTCAGCTGCACTTGAATCTAAACTACAGAGGGACACTCAGGTCTGCTTCACATGTTTACATTCTGAGGCCAGGATAAAGGAGCACCAGCCACCACATGAGAGGACAAGCCCTATATCCATTTCAGGCATTTTGTGGCATTACATCTTCCAATATCCCACTGACCCTGGTAAGTTACATGGCCAATTCTATATCAGTGGAGAGGGGGCTACTGCAAAGTCACATGGCAAATGGTGTGGATATAGGGAGGTATGAAAAATTGGGAACAGAAATGCCATCTATCATAAGCCTCTAGACCTGGAACCAACTCAGACAATATAAATGGTTGTTTTGGATTCTCTAATAATCATACCAGAGACCCAGAGAAGCCACTGTTCTCCACTGGAATGAGTAGAGCACTGATGAACTAATTTTTGCCAATTCAGGTTTTAAAAAAAGAAGAAATGCTTCTTGATAACATTTATTTAAATGGAAATAGCTGTATTTATTTCCATGTGGGAAAATAAAAATGTATATTCTTATAACTTTGTTTACTTACTAATCATTGAGTAAATTATAGAAGAATGTCACTGAAAAACTGACAGTGACTTCAGGCAACTTTAAAGCTGATATCTTGACATATGTAAGAAGTACCAAGTGTTAAGGAGCTTTCTATCCCTTCCTACTAATAATTAGTGGTGGATCGGTCTCAAGCTAGGTGGGCAGTATGTAGAGTGAAAGTTAATCCATTTGTTAATTTTTTTTTCAAAGATATTATTTATTTATTTTTAGAGAGAGGGGAAGGGAGGGAGAAAGAGAAGGAGAGAATCACTGATGTAGAGAAACATCAATCAGTTACCTCTCATATGCACCCTGACCACAGATCGAACACGCAAACTTTTGCCTTGTGGGACAACACACATCCAACTGAGCTACATTGGTCAGGGCTTCATTTGTTAATTCTTCACCTTATCACCATGCCCACAATATCAAAATAACCTTCAATCATTCCCTCCCCTCAAGGGAGTTTTCCAGTGTAGCCACCAAATTTGCATGGATTTGAGACAAGCCACAGATAAGCCTAATTTTTCCCTAAGGTGAAGTGAGGTTTGTTCTCTGAGAGGCCACCAGGTTCTCTTCCTCAATTTTCAGAGTTCCTTCCTGTCCCTGTACCTCAAAGCCCACAAACTGTCCTTCCAATATTCTCCTCCTTGAAGGGGTCACTACTGTGCAGGTTCATATGGAACTCTATTATTCTCTCACCTTTGGAAAATAAATACAGGAACACAATGCTTGGGGGGAATTCCACCTAAATAAGTCACACAGACCAGCTGTTTCCTGACAGGAGAGCTAAAGCTAAGGTAAATGGCAGAAAGAGTGTAAGTCCATGTAACAGTCATGGTTCAGAATTGGATTGTTGGGCCTGTTGAGAAAAGATTTTATCCCACTTACCTTAAGCCTAGGTAGTTCACGTCTGTCAACCCTGTGGTGATGATGGGTATGAATAGTTTTGAGATACCTTTTACAGATTTAAGATTCTTGGTAAAAATTTCATAAAAAGTCCTTACTGATTCAGGTTATGATATATTTATTTATAATCTCTATTACACCAAAGCACTGAGCTATCTGATAAATGTCAAATACCAAGAGTCTGACTCACCTGAGTCCAGGTTTGAAAATGACTCAGGTCTGAAACTGAACTGGTAGGCAATTTCCCTTCCTTGTCTGTCAATTCTGAGAAAAAGACACTTGAAGATGGAGAAAGAGCTGGGCTGAGAAGCCAGCACTCTTTAGCCATGTAGCACACTGATGACCCCACAAGAGTGGCTTCTTTTTAAATCTTCAACCAAACTCTGGACTGCTCCCTAGACAGGCTAGCCTCTTCTAAGAGGCTTTATGGAATGCTTTAGTGGGCAATATGGGACTAAGCCTAGAGTACACTGAAACCACATCATTTTATGGCTCAGGCCCTGACCTATTCTACTCTTTCTGGAGTGGACTCTTTCTACATCTGCTTCTTGAAGGATGCTCACCTGCCCAGCTCCCTGCCCCATTCTCCCATAGACAGAAGTTGTAGGACAGGGGTTAGAGTTAAAGCGAGTGACCCTATCTTTTCCAGGATACTATTTTGCCCTCTTGTAAAACTACAATGCACTCAAACTTTATACGTCCTGCTACATCTTGGACAGAGAGTGCAGTCAGAAGAAAGGAAAGAGACTAGTTTCCAGTCTGATAGAAAAAATTCCTCCTCTAAGTGATAGGCCTGATGGTGGTAATTTGAACAGGGAATGACTATCCCCTCATTCCCACCTGCTATGTTCAGGAATTGCTTGATCTCCCTTAAAGATCTGGCAGTCAAACATAACTTTACCATGAAATTCATTTAATAATCATACAATATGAAAGACGTCCATAGAGAAAAGTTGGGAGTGTTACTTTGTTATAAGTATATTTGCATACACTACAAGCTCTGTAAATTTGTTATGGCAAGGATCTTACTCTGCAACTTCATGTTTGTTCCAGTTGTGCTCTTAAGGCTTAAAGAAGTCAACAAACAGCCATGAACTCTTCTGCAGCAAGAGTGAGTTTAGAGTTCGAAGTTATAATAAAAATTCTTCTGTAAAAGGATGATAAATGGGGAAAGACATTTGTTACCCTACAGATCAAGACATAGACTATTAGGAAGGGATTTTGAGATGCTAGTTGTAGTAATGGGTGATGGAGAAACCAGGAAATATACAAGATGAACAAAGAGATTTGGGATGCTGGAATGAGGAACAAAAGGAGGCAAACTTAAAACATTGATGTGTTGCCAACATACACCCATAAGAACAACTAAAATAAAAGAGAAAGACAATACCAAGTGTTGGAGGGGAAGCAACAATAACTCTCAAACACTGCAGGTGAAAGGGGAATTTAGTGAAATCTCTTTGGGATACTGTTTGTCAGTATCTACAAGAGCTGACCATACGCCTAATTTGTGACCCAACTATTCCACTCATATATATATACCAACAGAATTGAACATGCAAATTAACCAGAATACATATACTTAAATATCCATAGCAGCACTATCAATACTAGCATGGAACAGGAAACTATCCAAATACCTGTTGACAATAGAATGGTTAACTAAGTGATGGTAAAGTCACAAAATGGAATACTTTACAGCAATGAGATTGAACAAACTACAACTAATTATAATATAAAGGAATCTCAAAAACTTTGCATTAAGTGAAAAGAGCTAGCCATAATAGTTTCATACTATATGATTTTATTTTACATTTGGATGGTGTTAAGTTGAATTGTGTCACCCAAAAACACATGTTGAAATCCTAACCCCCAAAACCTCAGTATGTGGCCTTATTTGGAAATAGGGTGGTTGCAAATGTCATAAGCTAAAATGAGGTCATTCTGGAATAAAGCAAACCCTTAATACAATATGAGTGGTATCCTTATAAGTGGAGAAGAGACACAGACACAGACTCATGAGAGGAGGATGCCATGTAACAACAAAGAGAGAGGTGGGATTGATGCAGCTGTAAGCCAAGAAACACCAAGTATCGCTGATCATTACCAGAAGCTAGGAAGAAGTAAGGAAGAATCCTTTCCTATGGGTTATAGAGGGAGAATGGTCCTGTCAGCATCTTGATTTTGGACTTCTAGCCCCCAGAACTACAAGATAATAAATTTCTATTGTTTTAAGCCACCTGATTTGTGATACATTGTTACGGAAGCTCTGGGAAACTAATACAGATGGTAAAACCAATCCATGCTGTTAAAAGAAGGTAAGATATAGTTATCCTTGGTGGCAGGGATAATGTGTAGAAAGGGGCATTAGGGGGAATTTGTGTACTTCTCTTTACGTATGTTATATTTAGTAAAAAGTTAATGAATACATGCACATTTAGGGATTTCCTGGCTATAGGTGGGGCCAAATTCCCAGAGAAGTGGACCTACATGAAGCAGGAAGAAAAACTTGTCAAGTGCACCCAGAAATAATGGTGAAGATCTAATATGTACCAATCACTATGCTAAGCAACACAATAATCAGCTAATTTCTCCCAGGAACCTCCATCCTTTAGTCTCTACCTCATGTATCTCTGTTCTTTAGAAAAGCCCCATGATTTCTGGATACATCTGCTTTTCCAAGCACCCATCTATCAAGGATCTCTTCTCCAACCAGTGGGACGGAGTTATTTGGTGTTTATGTAGGCTCCAGGCTCAGCTTGCTTGGGTTCAAATCCCGGCTTGGCCACTTTTTAGCTGTATGATCTTAAATAAACTACTTAGCCTTTCTGTGCCTTAGTTTTGTCATCTATAAAATGGGGACAATAATACTGCCCATACTTCATAAGATGTTTGTAAAGAGCCTCATTCAGTAAATATTGACCATTGTGGTATTGCAACTCCCTTATTGTGTCTTTAACATTGTGTGGTGGATATTGCCCCTATTCACCAATATCCAGCTCCCCTCTACTTCCAGGAGTATGGGATTTCACCTTCCTGTTCCTTATTTCTATTTTATTGAGAAACAATGTACATATAATAAAATATACATTATTATTTGGGGATGAATTGTGTTTCCTCAAAATCAATCCATTGAAGTGCTAACCCCCAATATCTCAGAATGTAACTATATTTGGAGATAAGGCCTTTAAAAGTTAAATAAGTTAAAATGGGGTTATTAGGGTAGACTGTAATCTAATATGATGGTGTCCTTATAAGAAGAGGAGATTAGGACATACATAACAACAGACAGAGGTACTACCATGTGAGATCACAGTGAGAAGGCAGGCATCTACTAGCCAAGGAGAGAGACCTTAGAAGAATCCAAACCTGGAAACATTTTGATGTTGGACTTCCAGCCTCCAGAATTTGAGAAAATATGTTACTGTTGTTTAAACCACACAGTCTGTGGCATTTTGTTATGGCAGCCCTAGCAAACTATGCATTTATCATGTGCTCATTTTGACTTTTGTCAAAAACTAGAACATTTTCATAACCTCCAAAAGATTTCTCATGCCTATTTCCAGTCAATTTCCCCATTCCCATAAGCAGGCACTTTCTGTCTTCTATGGCCCTAGAGTAGTCTTGCTGGTTCTGAAACTTCATAAAAATGGAACCATATAGTACATAATGTTTGTGCCTGGTTCTTTTTAAATAACAAAATGCTTTGAGATTCATCCATGTCGTTGCATGTATAAGTAGTTTATTATCTTTTATTGTTAAATTATTCCCTTGTACAAGTCTACCACAGTTTATTAGTCCATTTGCCTATTGGTGGACATTTGAGCTGCTTGTTGTTTGTGACTATTGAAAATAATGCTTCTATAAATGTTTGTGTACAAGTCTTATCATGGACATATATTCATTTTTTGTTGAATAAATAGCTGGGAGTAGAATTTCTGGGTCATAGGGTTAGATGTATGACTATTAGAAACTATCAGTTTTTCAAACTGGTTATACCATTTGACACTCCTACCAGCGATGTATGAGTTTCAATTATTCCACACCTTCCTCAACATTTGGGGGTGGCCAGTTCCTTTTTTTATATTATCCATTCCAACAAATGTAAAATCTTTGTTTTGATTTGTTTGTGCTTTTGAGCATAAGCTGGATGAAAATCCACTAAAGAAGCAAGGCGATCAGTATGTATACTCATTTTATGTAAAAACAAACAAAACACAAGAAGGACTCCTGTCACCTCTTTTTTATCAATGCACAGAATAGTCTATTGGTAGAAAATGCCTGGAGCTTATCAGTCCTTGTGAGAAGCCGCTGCAGGGGTTGGACCCCCACAGACTGGGCCAGGCCAGTAAAGATCTGAGGAGGGCACTGTCCAGGGACATGTCTACCTGTATGTACAAGACTGAGAACAGGGGTGATTTAAAATTGCAGAGACAAATATCAATCCATATCAATCGATATTTATTGCTGAGTAAATACCTACAGTATGCAAGGTATTCCCAGGCGATCCAGGAGGGGAGTAGATGAGACTCCAAAAGATTTACTCTTCTTGATTTTGCATTATCTGTGCCTCCAGCCCCTTCCATTAGCATGAATAATTAACAGCTGACAGAGCTATCAGCCACAGTAAGAGCATGCTTAAGATTCAAGGTTTATCATGTGCCAAGGAAGAGAAAAGGCTCTGGGGTTTCAAAGCTATGATCAAGGTGATGGGTGGTGAAGAGGAGGAGGATGAAGCATATTAAATACAAATGCCATGCATTTGTCCCTTATTTGATGTTTTTCTTATAAAATTACCTTTAAATGCACATATAACACATGGATGCAAAATTAGAAGTAGATAGAGAAAACCACCCTTCCCTTGTTCTACTCCCCCTGACCCAGGGAGTAGTTGGAGTTAACAGTTGCAGTGTGTCCTTTCAGACCTTCTAGAAAAGTCTTTATATGCATAAATGAACATATATGGATTTCCTTCTTTTATATGTTAATGAAATTCTAGCCTACATATTATCTATCTAGAGTTGCTTTTATTTCATGATAGTATATCTTGAACATCTTTCCCTGTCAGTACATACCAAGCCCTCCATTGTACAGGCATGCCAAAATTTATTTACTTAACTTCCTCAAGGATGGGCATTTAGATCAATTATATTTTTCATTATGTATATGGGTACATGCGCAAATATACCTATTGAATAGTTTCTGGAGGCTGGCTTGGAAGAGGGCTTGTTGGGCCAAAGAATATGACCATTTTAAATGTCACTAGAAGCTGCCAAATTGCCTTTCAAAACTTCTTTGCCAATTAAAACTCCCACCAAGAGTGTACAACAGTGCTTATTTTCCCCCATTCTCCCCAATGCTAGATATTATCAATCCTTTCAATGTTTGCCAACTTGGCGGATAAAAAAAATGGTCTCTTATTTCCATTTATAATTGCATAGTCCTGATTTCTAGTGAGGCTGGATATCTCCTCATATTTTCTCTAACCCCCATCAAATCTCTTAATAGGTAAAATGATTGTACAGTAGTATGTTTAAACAGAAGGCAGCAGGTAAGTGAGAAATGTCCCTCCTGGCCCAGTCATCTGGTTCTTGGTGTGTGGTGCTGAAATCCTGCCAGGATGAAGTTGCCCAAACCTCTGGCAGTGACTTGGGAAGGTGGATTTGTTCAGCTGTGTTCAGACCCAACTAATTAGCTGATCATTTGGGCATTTAGCTGAAACACCCTGCCAAGATGCTGTTCGCTCTAAACTCCCGACAAGCAAAGGATGCACTTTGGTCCGGCTTATTTTCTGAGTACTTCCTCAGTTCTTGAAGGAAATTTCTCTTCTGTAAGTGGTAAACTGTAGGAATGCTCGCTGATGGTGATGAAGATGGATGATGACCATCAGCTCAATCGCTGGTTCTAAAACCAGGTCACAAGGGCTGTCCAGAAAACACTGAAAACAAACAAATGAAAAATATATGTAGCACTATCTGAACAACTCTAAACTGAAACCACACTGCCTATACCCCAGGTACCCACCCCTCTTGCTGGTTTCTAATACTCCCATCTTTTTACAATAGATCTTTTCAAACCTCCAATCTAATTATGGGACTCCAATAATGATAATAACCTGTCAAAATTGAGCACTTGGCACTGTACTAAGCATTTTACTAGCATTTTCATCTAATTTAAATCTATTAATTAAAAACTCCAAACAGTGCCCCTCTCTCCTTGGAGCGTTGCTATTCCCTCTGCCTGGAATGTTCTCCCCCAGACCCAACTTATAGTTGACTCCCTCACTTTATTCAGGCCTCTCGTTAAATACCACCCCTCAGAGAGGACTTTTCTCATTACCTAAAATAGCACTCTCTGTCACGCTCTGTCCTCTCCTCTGCTTTATTTTCTTCACAGCACTTTTCACTATGTAATATTTCATTATGTACTTATTTGTTTATTGCTGCCTCCCACATTCAACTATAAGGTCACTGAAAGCAAGGACTTTGTTCATGGCTAAAGCCCCTGTGGCTAGAATAGTGCCTGGCATGTCCTTGGCACTCAATAAATCTTTGCTTACGGTGTGCATTTTGAAAGCAATTTGGTAATGCCTTATAAAATTAAGTATATAGATGGCCCATGACAAATCCCACCAAGAAAGCTTCATGCACCGGTCTGCAAGAGGACATATATGAGGATGTTCTTCTTGGGGAGCCAGTTATAAGCAACCTAGGTGTCCACTATGAAGAGAGATGATGAGAAAAATTAGGTGTGTGCACACCACAGAACACTATGCTGAAGTTGGAAGAAAACACTAAATTCCTAAATAGCGACAAGGATAGATCTTTTAAAAGAGTGTTGAGAGGGGTCAAGATGGTGGTGTAGGTAAACATGGCGCTCAAATAATCCCACAACCACATAAAAAATGCAACGAAGGACTACAGCTCCTCGGCTGTAGTCACAGCCAGTACTTGCAGTTGATTGCTAGGGGTCAATCCTTCCCAGTGATACCAACAGCAATCAAGGTTCAACTACAACAGGTCAGTGTACACAGCTCACACAGGGGAGCACTTGGAGCACCCAGCTTTGTTGACTGGGGCGGCTGCACTACTGGGCCCTACAGAATACCTACTGCACAAGGCCAATCTACCAAGTCTAGGAGACATAGGAGCTCTACCTAATACATAGAAACAAACATAGGGAAATAGCCAAAATGCAGAGACAAAGAAACAGGTCCCAAATAAAAGAACAGGAGAAATCTTCAGAAAAAGAACTAAATGAAATAGAGGTACGCAAACTGCCAAATACAGGGTTCAAAAAAATGCTTATAAGGATTCTGAAGAGACTTAGTGAGAACTTCAACAGCATGAAAAATAACATAGAAACCATGAAAAAGAACCAGTCAGAAATAAAGTACACACTAACTGAAATGAAGATAATTTACAGGGAATGAACAGTAGAGAAGATAACACCAAGAATAAAATCAGCACTTTGAAATATAAGAAAGCAAAAAGAAACTCAATCAGAACAGCAAGAAGAAAATAGAATCCAAAAATATGAAGATAGTGTAAAGAGCCTCTGGAACAACTTTAAGCATACCAACATTTGCATAATGGGGGTGCTGGGAGGTGAGGAGATAGAGCAAGAAATTGAAACCTTATTTGAAAAAAACGATGACAAAAACTTTCCTTACCTGGTGAAGGAAATAGACATATAAGTCTAAGAATCACAGAGAGTCCCAAACAAAATGAACCCAAAGAGGTTCACATCAAGATACATCATATTTAAAATGCCAAAGGTTAAAGTCAAAGAATCTTAAAAACAGCAAGAGAAAAGCAGTTAGTTACATACAAGGGAGCTCCCAGAAGACTGTCAGCTGATTTCTCAACAGAAACTTTGCAGACCAGAAGGGAGTGGCAAGATGGTTCAAACTGACAAAAAGCAAGGGCCAATGAATAAGATTGCTCTATCCAGCAAAGCTATCATTTCGAATTGAAGGTCAGATAAAGAGCTTCCCAGACAAGAAAAACTAAAGTTCATCACCACCAAACCAGTATTATAAGAAATGTTAAAGGGTCTTCTTTAAGAAGAAGATGAAAAAACAAAGATCAAAAATATAAATAATAAAATGAATACACACACACACACATCTGCCAACAATTGAATCTAAAAATCAAAATAAACAAACAAGCAGAACGGACACAGAGTCATAGATACAGAGAACATTCTGACAGTTGCCAGGTGGGAGGAGGTATGGGGGAATGGATGTAAAAGATGAAGGGATTCAGAAGTGCAAATTGGTAGTTACGGACTAGTTATGGGGATGTAAAGTACAGCATAGGGAATACAGTCAATAATGTTCTAATAACTATGTATGGTGTCAGATGAGTATGAGATTTATTAGAATGATCACTTAGTAAGTTATAGAATGTCTAATCACTGGGGTATACACCTGAAACTAATATAATATTGTATATCAACTGTAATTGGAAAATAAAAATGATTTTAAAAAGGGTGTTGAGTGAACAATGCAAGAAAGAGAATGACCCTTATAGCACAATACCTTTTATGTAAATTAAAAACACATATGCATAAAACAATACTATGTATTATACAATTACAAAATTACAAAAGAATATTTAAGGTTACCACTTTTACATCTTCAACATGGTACCTCTGAGGGAAGGGAATAGAACTAGGGGACTGAAGATTTAAAGGAGAAAAGAGAGGAAGCAAAAGGGATAATTTTGTGGACCAAGAAAACAGAATTTACAAACAGACAGATGTGGTTAACAGAGGCCTCTTGATTGCAGGTTAAAAAGGAGAAAAAATAAAGTGAAATGTTCTTCCCCCCTTTCTCCATCTGACATGTTCTGACTCATCCTTCAAGCTTAGCTCAGACATAATCTCTTTGTTGAAGCTTTCTTTGACCTTTCCCCATAGAATTAATTTCTCCTTTATTGACATTCCCATAGCATTTTAATGATACTTTTATTTTAGCGTTTATAACCTCATATAATAGCTATTTGCTTACACATCTGCCTTCTCCATCAGGAGATAACGGATATGACTTATTAATTTTTGTACCTCTGGCACCTAGAATTGGTGATGAAAAAAATTAATGGTGGGTTTAAGCAGACATATGTTGTAGGGCCTCAAGAATTTCTCTAGTCTCAATTTAATGTATGAATTTAGTGGTGTCGGAATCAGCCAGTGTCTGATTGGGTGGAATAGTTTCTGAATCTGTAACTGGACTCAAAAGTCATAGTGATTTTGTTCTTCATCTGTGGAGGAGAAGTGAGTCTGGTGTAGCCAGTGTGGCCTGAGTCACCAGCCAGACCAGCAACTCCATTACCAAATAGAATGGAGAAGTGAAGCAGAGTTGGGAACAGGCTGAAGACACACCCACTGGACTGGGGCAAACATCCAATAATTAAGACAAAGTAGCTAAACAGAGCATGGGGCCCAGGAACCAATGGTGTGTTGGGCATAGAAAACAAGGAGAAAACTCCAAGAAAACAAGATACGATGCCAAAGGCCCAGCACCAGAGAGAAGTTTCTTGTCACTGGCAGGACTTTAGTTTCTGGTACAGGTCATGGTATTGATCCTCATAATCACTAGGCAGAGGCTAGTGCAATCAACAATCCCTGCCTAAGTACCTACCTGGTGCCAGGTATTATGTTGAATGTGCAAAAGGAAAAGGGACCATGGCAGAAGTCAAAGAATGGGAACTGGACCACAGGGGAGCAGAGATGGGACTGATGAATAAGAGGAGAGTCAGGCTTGAGACTGGGGATTACATATGACAGAATTGTAGCTACAGGGAAGTTGATGCTGAAATTCTAGGATCTATAGCTGAAACTATTACAGGGACTGGGATTAGCCATGAGTGTCAGAACTGCAGGTGACTCCAGAAATTTGAAGGAGGGCTGCTGGGCTAGAAGTTGGGAAGGCCTACCTGGCACAGTTCTATTCTGCTATAATCCAACTTGCCTTGTGACTTTGTGTACATCTCCCACTTCCAGGGTTTGCATTTTGTCATAAGCATAATTTTTTAAAAAGTCAACATTTGCAAAGCATTTGCTAGGTGCTCTTAAACCTCTGAGGTGATATTACGAGAATGAAACTGAGGCACAGAGAGGTTAAATGACTTGCATGGGTAGCAAATCTGGTATTTGAAGCCAGGCAGTTAATCCCAGAATGTGTGTGTGCAGGCATGTGCGCACGTACACAGACACACACACACACACACACACACACACACACACACACACACACACACAGAATCTTAATCACTGTGCTGTACTATGTTGCTAAGTGCATGTCAGGAATGAGAGGATGGGAAGGACCAAAATCCACACCATCACTTCACAAGGATGTTATGACATTTGAGAAACATCTTCCAAGAGAAGAGTGACCCACTTTCTTTGGCCACTGACTCTCCTCCAGGAGAGACACAGAGCTGGCTAGGAATCAGATCTGGTGGCAGTGTCCAGAGGCTCTGCCCCCTGTTGTCAGAGACACAGGTAACCTCAGACAGTGCATGGATGCAATGATTGTCTTCAACATGGCAATGCACAGCTCCTCCTGCTTTACCTTTTCTCTGGGTGAATCAGTAATGGTGCTACTTGAGCAAATACCCTGCATGGCTGCAAGTTCTACATGGCACTAGGGCCAGAATCAGTGTTTCCTGGGCCCATGCTCTGAGAGTCAGTGGCTGGTGGAAAGTCAGTTGTGTGACTTTTCAGAGAGGAGGTAGCAGGTGCCCAGAGGACAGGAAGATCTGAGCCAAGTGTAACAGAGGCTCTTGGTGCCACCCACATCCTCCTCCCTTACTGTATCAATGCATGCAGGCCCAAGTTAGAACTTCTAGCACCTGCATCATTTTCTCTGTATGCCATTCCCTCTAGGCCCTACTCTGCCTACCTATAAATAGGTCCAGAATGATAGGGAGTAAATACCCATTGGAATAGCCCACATCTGGGGAGCTAGTAAGGAACTTCCTCATCCTTTAATGGGTAGTTCTCATATGTGTGCTCTGCACTGTCTCTCAGACAACCCCAGTGAAAGTAGCTTTCAACTTCTAACTTGCTTGATAACACGCCCTTTATTTGCTTCCTTCCTGCTCTTCAGATTTTCATATCTCTTCCTGGCTTCCTTGCACCTCTCATATAGACAACTTGTGCTCAATTCATTGTCTCAGTGTCTGCTCCTAGAGAACCCAGATGAAGATGCCAGAAAGGACTCTTGGTGGCCAGTTATATCTTGAAAAACATTCCTCACTATACAATCTATTGATTCTGGGAGGGAAGCATGTTTTAACCTCCTAAGATAGGTATGTTGTAGAAGTAAGACAAGCTTAGAGAAGTCTTATAAGAGGCTTTTAAAATCTGACTAAAGGCAGGCTTAAGCCACTGAATTTCTTATTGCTTCCAGTACTTCCCAAGCAAAGGTGACCCTGTCTCTTTTACATGAGGGTTCTTCTTGATGCTCCAGTCTTCTTTTTGCCACATCCAAATGGAAATTACTTTTCTGCTCCAGTTAGCAACAGTTTCTGCTTTCCAGGTGAATAAATGTAATTCTCTGCAGGAGTAAAAGAAGCATCTGAGGCGATTCCCACAGTTGGTGCAAGGTGCCCTCACATTTACTCAGGGCACCCTCTCCTAGCAAGCCAGCCCTACACCTTTTGGTTTAATAAACCTCCAAATCAGCCAATAGCAGGAAGTCCACCACCTTTCTCACCTCTGCAGGTCCCAGGTTCTCATTAAGAAATATAGAAAAGCTCAACAAATGTGGTATTTCTTTAGAGCCATGCTTTCGAACCTGTTTCACATCATGGCACCTGAAGGCAGTGGATATTACAGTTGTCCCTTGAACAATGCAGGGATAGGGGCGCCAAACCCCCATGCAGTTGAAAATCCATGTATAACTTTTGACACCCCAAAAACTTAACTACTAATAGCCTACTGTTGATCAGAAGCCTTACTGATAACATAAACAGTCCATTAACACATATTCTGCATGTTATGTATGCTATACTCTTATTTCTTACAATAAAGTAAGCTAAAGAAGAGAAAATACTATTAAGAAAATCATAAGAAAAAATACATTTATTGTATTGATTGAAAAACCCATGTTGTTCAAGGTCAACTGTATTTGTTTGACACACTGGGACAAATGGAGGAGAAAGCTTTTGGCCAGAGGCAATTAAAAGAACCTATCTCATGCTTCAGGTACCAGGCAGCCTTCTTGAGGGCAGTGAGCATCAGCGATGTCCCAGCATATCCGTAGCCCATTTGTGGCATGAGAGGTATATTGACAACTATCTTGAGTTTATTCCATAGAAAGTCATAGTGTTGGGCAAAATCACAGGTGATTCTTTTCAGAATCCACAAGTTCCCTGTAGATCCCAGTTCTGCTTTTGCTACTTACTGAGGTCTGTTTAAGAATAACTGAATATTTAAAAAATAGTTTGGGAGATAATTTACATAACATAAATTGACTCATTTTATGTAAACAATTCAATGAATTTTAGTGTATTTACAGAGTTGTGCAACCAACATAATCTAATTTCAGAATATTTACATTTCCCCCAAAAGAACTCAATTTTAACCTACTCTTGCTTGTTAAGTATCTCAGCCACTAACAAGTGACCATTTTTAGTTGTTCCACACTCCAGATCTTTCTGGAAGTGCACAGAGTGTCTCCCAGGTGTATATGAACATGCCTGCTTCTTTCAAATTCTGAAATATTTACCAGGTGTTGCCACCAACAACTAAGAATTCTCATAGTGCCAAAGCTAAGGTGTGGTCTGCAGAAAAGTGTGTGTGCGTGTGCGCTCATGTGTGTGTGTGTGTGTGTGTGTGTGTGTGTGTGTGTGTGTGTGTGTAGGGACGGAGCTCTTTATCATTTGTGCTGATAAAGCTGCATTTATTTATTACTCATTTATTGAATACTTGCTATGTTCCAGGGGCTGTGCTATCACTATAAACTCAAGGCCTAGGTGGAGTGCTTGCCCAGGAAACTTCCTGGTCCCTATTGCAAATCAAGTTTTGCATTTTCCTCTTGCCTCCTCATCATGCTTGTGAGTGTGTGTTTGATGCCCAGTGTGAGTGCACACAAGGACTCTGGTTTCACCCATATTCTACTACTCAGAATTGGCTATTATTCATATTTGTTATGTTGTCTTCCTCTTTTTTAACAAGTAAAATAGATAATACACTTGAAAATAATCTAATATTGTATGCCAACTATACTTTAATAAAAAACATTTAAAAGAAAAATAAAACATTATAGATAAGGTCCCATTCTTTTTCTTACCTCTCAGTGAAAGTCATGAACTTATTACATATGATGTCAGTGTAGTTTTGCTCCTGTAATGTATGCTGTCAGTTCTTCATCCAGATCTTCTGGGTCTTTTTTAAAACTACTTCTATGTGCTTCTTCCTACTTCTGTGGGCTTCTGCTTCTAAGGACCCACAGTGAAGACTCTTTGGAGATTACCCACCGGTTCCTGGAACCACCTTGCCTGCAGTCACAGAGTCAGACGTGCAGAGCATTTGTATTCTCCAAGGGAACATTTAGCCAATGACTGACTGTGAGAGAAAGCCCAGAGCTCCCCTCCTGAGCCAGATGAGGCTGCAGTAACTTGGCCTGAAATCACCCTTGCTTGGCTTCTGTCCTTCTTTTATCCTTCTCCCCTCCTCCTTCACTGGCTTCTTGGAGGTGGGGGCGGAGTGGTGCTTCCTTCAGAAATCACTACAGCATTCTGAAAGTATGACTTCTCCAATGTGCTTATACTAACTAATTCACAGTTCTACTAGCAGTGACTGAAAGTCCCTGCTTCCCCACATTCTTGAAAACCTGTATCATTGACAGACTTACAGTTTTGTCAGTCTAGTGGCTGAGAAGTGACACCCCATTATTTTATTTTGACACCTTGACATATGTTTGTTGCCCTTTCAGTTTTCCTGTTCTGTGAATAACTGCTCATACCATTTACCCATTCTTCTGTTGGGTTGTTTTCTTTCTTCTATTTGATTTGTAAGAATTCTAGTATATTCTAGGTGCCTTTTTCTGTTACAGAATTTGAAAACACTGTGTCATTTCAAAATGGAAATATAATTTTAAAATAATACATTTATTTAAAGTTTAAATAGTGCAAAAGAAGAGAAATTGGAAAATAAATATTATTTCTAATAATTTCCACTATTGCCTCAAGCTTCAACTCCACCCAATGATAATAAACATAACCATTATTAACACATAGGCATACATCCTTCTAGAATATATAACATAATATATAAATATGTATAGATTTACATGAATTAATCCACTAAATATTAATAAGCATCCATCATGAGTCAAAGATAAATGTTAGCAAGATATATGAATCATTAAAAACATACATAATGTTCAAAAATCCTCCCTAATTAGCTTTTATCAACACCCAGTTTATTGTACATATGTTTTTATGTTGAAATATATGTCTCCCTTACCCAGTGTAATATTCCATTGGAAAGCTCCATCAGATTTCATTAAACCAAACTTCCACCAACAAAACTCTTAGCTATTTCTGTTTTGTATTTTATAAAGACTCCTTTAAACAAATATCCTTAAACACATATCTTTTTGCAGTTGACTAATTCTTACTTAGGATAAATTCCTGCTACTTGAACTTTTGGGTCAAGAAGTGCTCATTTAAAATTTTGATACATATTGCCAGATTGCCCTCCGTAAATCTTGTGCCAATTTGCACCCTCACCAACAGAGTATAAGTATGTCCATTTCCTGACACTATCAAATTATTATTTAAAATAAAACTTTTGATAACTATTTTTAGAACCCAAACATAGTCCATATAGTTTTCCTTTCTCTATAGATTTTGAAAAAAATAGATATGACTAAATTTGATGAGTTTTAACAACTTTAGCTTAACAAGATATTTTAGTCCTTTTATTAATTCACTGAACCCTCTCTATGGAGTTATTTATCACAAAGTAAACTATGTTTGAAGAAAGAGGTCTGATTGAAAAACTTACCCAAAGGCATTATGTTTAAAATATAAAAAGGTCTTATTCTTAAAGTATCTTACCTATGAGCTGTTCCCACAACAAAGAGCCTGTCACTCATAACAAATCTTCTTGATCTACCTATACTTCCTTTTATTCTGTTAGCTACACACATTTCTATAGCATATAGAAACACTACCCTGGCCTTGATGGAATCATTTTTTGTAGATGCATATTCTGAGTTTCACTTGTTTACTGAAATCTGGAGTTAGGTAGAAAAAATATTCACAGGTGGAGGTAGAATGTGAACACCTGGCTTTTCATGCCACAGTTCAGGACTCATTTAGAATTTCCAGCTAGTGCATTGACCCATATCTACTCTACCTCTTGAGTTGAGTTCTAGAGACTTTGCTTAACCAGTGGTCAGAAAAACTTTGGGAAAGAAATTAACAGTGTAAGGTGAGGGTGCTAATTTCCTAATATGGCAACAAGTTCTAACTCATAAAACCTTTTATTATCAAGATCTTTGTTTTAGGGCCCTCTTTTCTGAGGGCTCAGAAGGAATTAGTCACATGGGAGATCCCTGTATGTCTCTCCGTGTGCTTCTCCCATCATACCTTCAGGTCTGCTTAACTAAAGATGCAAAAAGAGTAGCAGGGTGAAGATGGCTGGAAATATAGCTATGGCATCATAAAGCAGAGTAGGGAAATGCCTGGGGATAGTGATGGCCTCCAAAGAGATCCTGGTTTATTTTGGCATATGCATATATGCTCAATTGATAGGTGTTTTAGAAGAAATAATGGTTGTAATTCATTGCAGGAAACAGAAACCCCTGTAAGTGTTATGCAAAAGAAGTAACTTATTAAAATGAATTGAGGGTTTATGATATCATTGGAAGGAGTAATTTCTAAACTGCACCCCCATGAATGATTCATGGAACAAAACAGTACTGACCTACCACACTAGCACAGCCTCTGAGTTCACCGCTAGAATATTGAGTTCAAGAACAGAGCATTTAAGCTGTGACCCAGAGAGCACAATCAAGAAAGGACCACTGCCCCTGAACCCGTTGCCACCAATGCTTCTCCCAACACCCAGCAGTCTTCAGAATGGACATGGAAACCTCACATCTCACATTTCTCCAAAGAAGATATATAAGTGGCCAACAAGCATATGAAAAGATGCTCAATGTCACTAATCATCAGGGAAATGTAAATCAAAATCGCAATGAGATAATCACCTCATACCCATTAGGATGGTCACTAGTGAAAAAAACAGAAAATAACAAGTGTGAGTGAGGATGTGGAGAAATTAGAATCCTTGTTCACTTGTTAATGAGAATCTAAAATGGAAAAGAGTATGGAAATTTCTCAAAAAATAAAAAAAATAGAATTACCATGTGATTCAACAATCCTGCTTCTGGGTATATACCCAAAATCGTTGAAAACAAGATCTATTTTCACACCCATGTTTATTGCAGCATTATTCACTTTAGCCAAGGTATGAAAACATCTTAAGTGTTCATCAACAGATGAATAAAGACATTGTGGCTGATACATATAGACATAGATATCACAGTTAATATTCAATTAATTGATATATATATCAATCAAAATTTATATAGATATATACACACATAATAGAGTGTTATTCAGCTTTAAAAACAAAGAAAATCTCATCATACACTACATCATTCCAAGGTAACCTCAGGGAATTTCTGGTTAGGTTGTACCAAGTTTCCTTGCTCCATCAGCAAATCTCCAGTTATTTTACCATGATTCAGTCTTATAGTATATAAATCTACTTCTCATAATGACTGTTCAGTTAATGACTTTTTGTCATAACAGGTTTTAGACACATATCACTTTTAAAGCAGCTGTTATTTTTTATTATTCCTCTGTTTATTTTATTTTATATTGATGTAATTTTCCCACCTCAAAAATACACTAAATGTATATACAATAGGAAGATATATTTTTGACATTACAGTTCCAAAGAAAGGCACATTCACAAAATTAATTGACACATCAGATTTTCATCAGATTATATCATATGGAAAAATTTGTATTGCATACCTTGTTTGGGTGAACCCAAAATGTTTTACTTTGCATATATAGACCTGGCAAAAAAGATGAAGATGATGCATTATTGACAACTTTTATCTATTGTTCACGTGTGTTACTTTCCTGTTTCCAAAGCACTCTTTTGCCTATTCTTTATTTTGTCCTAGAAGCATTTTTCTGTGCTATAACATTATTTTTAAAGCACTTTGAATGCAAGATAGCCAAGAGCCCAAATAAGTTGAAAATTGCTGATGAAAATGGTAGAGAAAAAAAAATCAGCTCCCAAAGAATAAATGCCTTGTACTCCTCCTCCATCATCAACCACCACTATGATCAAAATCTTCTCTTCTTTTTTTGACAAGAACACTAAAGTTTCATGACATGATATTTTATGTACAAATTGTATTTATTTACTTTAAAGTTGTTTATTATTTATAGACATTTATTTTATTGTTTAATTAATATATATTATTTGTGGATATTCCTTCTATATCTTAAGTTGAGGTGACACACACCATTATTTTCCTCATTAAAATAAATGGAACTTCTGGAATGGAACTTCCTGGAAAAATGGGGTAAACACATTTTACCTTATTCCTAAAAATGCTGAAAGAAACATGAAGCAAACATCAGAAGTTACTGAAAATTAGAACAAAAAGAATGGTCTGTCTGGGAACCTTGGGATTTGAAGAGCAATCATTTTGTTTCCTCTATATCCTGGCCTGGGTGCCATAGAAGCTCACAAGCCAGGAACACCATGCGCAGAACAGTTAAATCAAAAGAAAACAATAAAATAAGATAGGCCTTTTCTCTATATACAAAGGACTGGGAGAGTGGATACCCTTGCAGAACAAAACTCTTCTGACACATGAGCTTTACACCACTTAAACACCTCAAATATCAGGTGCCCTCCCTAAACCAAATGTGTATGACAAACAACAAGACTTTATGAGCAGAGTCATAACTACTATCCCAGGCTGGCATTAATAAGGCAGTAGCCCTCTGCCTCCTAATAGATAGACATCAACAGGGCCTGTGTGTGAGCAGAGTCCTGACTATCCATGCAACCCAGTAGTACTGACATGGGTCTCTCACTCAGCAGGTGGGTGCCTGTGGAGGGAGTGGTTTAGCAGAATCCTCAATACCATTGACCCAGCAGTTACGAGGAAGTGTCCCTTTTCCTCCTGACCAGTGGAAATCATCAAGAGGCTGTGGTTATGAACAGAGCAGTGACTACCATCATGACATGGCAATAATGAGTTACAAGATGTAAATAGGAACCACAGTCTTATAACGTAATACACAAATTGTCCAGAATACAACTGAAAATCACTCACCATACCAAGAAACAGAAAAACCCCCCCAAAAAACCGAAACCTCAATTGCAATAAGAAACAAGGATCAGCAGATGCCAACACCAAGATAATACAGGTGTTAGAATTCTCTGACAGGGATTTTAACATAACCATTATAAATATGCAACAATGAATAATTATAAACATCTTGAAACAAATGAAAAACTAAAAGTCTCAGCAAAGAAATATATGATGCAATGAACTGAGTGGAAATTCTAGAACTAAAATATAATTGAAAATTAGTTTTTAAAAAGCTCATCAGATGGGCTCAGTAGCACAATGGAGATGGTAGAGGAAAGAATCAGTGAATTTATAGCTAGTTTTATACAAATTACCCAGTCTAAACAATAAAGAAAATAAAATTAAAAATAAATAAACCAAGCCTCAGGGGCCTGTAGCACAATAAGAAAATATCTAATGTTTATGTCACTAGAGTCCCAGAAAGAAAAGAAAAAAGTGGAATTCAAAAAATAGTCAAAGAAATAATGGTTAAAACATCCCAAATTTGGCAGGAGACATAAACCTTTTGAAAACTAAAGACAAAGAGGAATCTTGAAAGCAGCCAGAGAGAAATGACACATTACCCACAGGGGTAAAGCAATTTGAATGACAGCAGATTTCTCAACAGAAATCATAGAGATCACAAGAAAGTAGCCCAGTATTTTTCAGTATTGAAAGAAAAGAACTGTCAACCCATGGTTCTAAATCCAGAGAAAACAGACTTCAGGAAAAAAGGTGAAATAAAGACATTCTCAGATAAAGGAAAATTAAGATAATTTGTCATCAGCAGACCTGCCTTAAAAGAGTTGCTGAAACAAGTTTTTCATCATAAAGGAAATTATAACAGAAGGGAACTTCAAATGTCAGAATAAAAAAAGAGCAACAGATGGGGTAAATATATGAGTAAATATAATAGAGTGTTTTCTTTTTTAGTCCTTGAAATTATGTTAGAGGGTTAAAAGCAAAATGACAACAATGTCTTGTGTTGTTCTAGATTTATATAGAAGAAATGTGTAACAAAACTAAATTATAAAGGACAGAAACTAAAAAGGAGAAAAATGGGTACGTTTCCTACATTTAACTTGAAGTGGTAAAATATTGATACTAATACACTGTGATATACTCAAACCTTATGGGTAAAGCAAAATGTAATGTTAAATACTTACAAATAATTCGGAGGAAGACAGGAAGCAGAAAACAAAAAAAAACATGAAATGTCATGTACAAGTCCTAACATACCAATAATTGTATTAAGTGTAAATTGTATAAATATACAAGTAGAAGGTGGCAATTGACAGAGAGGATAAGAAAATGACCCAACTATATGATGCCTACAGAAAATTACTTTTAAAATTTTGATATAGGTAGGTTAAAAATATGTAAATAGAAAAATACACCATTCAAATACTAATCAAAAGATAGCTGGTTACTAATATACTAATATTAGTATATTAATATACTATACTAATGTGAGATAAAGTAGACTTAAGAGCAAGAGAAATTACCAGGGACAAAGATAGATGTTCACAATGATAAAAGGATCAATCTACCAAGAAGACATATTTCTAAAGATGTATTGCCAGATAATAATGCTACAAAATGCATGAAGCAAAAATTAACAGAATTGAAAGGAGAAATACACAATTGTACTCTGAAATCTCAATACCCCTCTCTGAATAGTGTATAGAACCATGACACAGAAAATCAAGAAAGATGGAAGGATATAAAAGCCTATTAGCCACAGGATCTAATTGACATTTATAAAAACATTTTACCCAACAACAGTGGAATTCACATTTTTTCCAAGAATACTTGGAACAGTCACTAAGTTAGACCATATCTTGAGTCAAATAACAAACCTCAATAAATAGAAAATTATTAAAATATATAGAGTATCATCTCTGATCAAAATTGAATCAAACTAAAAATCAACAGAAAGACAACCAGTAAACCTCCAAATAGTTGGAAATTAAACAACATGCTCCAAACGATTCATGGATCACAGAGGAAATTTCAAGGAAAATCAAAACCTACACAGGTTGAATGAAAATGAAAATACAACATATTAAAACTTGTGGAATGCAGCTAAAGCATTGCATAAAGAAAATTTACATTAAATGCTGATAGTAAAAAAAAAAATAAACTAGATCTCATTGAATCATTCTTGTGCTTTGAATTTCTCTTCTTTTTCTAGAAAGAGAAAACTCTCTACATTTATGGGGCTCATATGGTTAGGTCGGATCCACCTAAGATAATATTCCTTTATTTTCATTTATTGTGGTAAAAAACACATAACATAAAATTTACCATCTGAACCGTTTCAAGTATACAGTGCAGTAATATTAACTAATGAACACTGTTGTGCAATAGATCTCTAAATGTTTTTCATCTTGTAAATATATAACTAAAACTTTATACACATTGAACCACAGTTTCCCTTTACTCCCTCCTCCTAGTCTCTGGCAACTCTTATTCTATTTTTACTTGTAATAGTTTGAATATGTTATATACCTTATATAAGTGGAATCATGCAGTATTTGTCTTTCTGTGACTGACTTATGGTACTTGGCAAAACATCCACAAGGTTCATCCATGGTGTGGATGAAAAGAAGAAGACAGGCTCTAGTTTGACCACATTCTCAAAAGAAAGCAGTGATTCTTATTTAAATACATCCCCATCCCAACTCTAAGGGTGATATTGCTCTTAGGGAGAGAAAGACCCTAATTAAAAACCACTTTATTAAGATTTCTTAAAGACTTGGGGTTATAAACATCTATCCCTTAGATTATAACAAAGAGGGGGCACTACATTCTTCTCTCCCTCTCTTCGTCTTGGGCCCTACCATGAGTCTGGTATCTCCACAATGGGCCTGGCATGATGTGAAGCAGTGGTGGCACCTGGTAGGAGATTCTGGTGCCTGATGAAGGAGGGAGAGCAGTATCTCTTAGCAAGTGTGGTACATGGCATTAATAACCACAATATTTCATCCTTCCTTGTGTTTACACCCTTTGCAAACAAGAGACAAAGTGTACTTCCCCTTGATTTTTGGTTTAGCCGTATGATTGTTTTGTCCAATAGAATGAGGCAGAAGTGATGCTGTGGCAGCTCTAAGTCTACTTTCTCATCTTTGGTAGTTGCCATGAGAAAAACATGTCTGGGACAACCATTGGTCTCACATGGAAAGTCGCTGTGTTATTCCAACTGGACTCCCTTTAGATCTCTGGCCAAGAAGTGTGAGAATCCCAGCCTAGATAAGTCAGTGCTCATCACAATCTCCATTTGCATGAAAAAATAAATTCTATAGTTGTTTGCAATGGAAGTTTTTGAGTTATATGCTATGCAGCAATATTGTAGAACTAGGTAGATGCAGTAAGAAAGGCTCTTTCATGGACACATAAAGAATGTATACTGAAAGACCACTTATAGAGGGGCCCTTTATCAGTGATGGGACCAGAGTTAGTGGAATTTGATTTATTAACCTGAAAGTGATTCCAATTAGTATATCCACTGTGCTATAAGCATTGGGGATATTATATCTATAGGGGTTGATAAAGAGTTTTAAAGCCTATGGCAGGTTTTATATATATAAAATCAAATTTAACATATATATATATTAACCTTTATTTATTTTTAAACCCTCTTATATGTAAGTTATATTTCATTTGAAAAAGTAAATGAAAAAGAGCCCTAGTTGGTGTGACTAAGTGGATTGGTGCTGGCCTGTGAATCAAAGGGTCACTGGTTCAATTCCCAGTCAGGGTACATGTCTGGGTTACAGGCCAAGTCCCCAGTAGGGGAGCATGAGAGGTAACCACACCTTGATGCTTCTCTCCCTCCCTTCCTTCCCCCCTTCTCCTCACTCTAAAAATAAATAAATAAAATCTTTTAAAAAAGAAATTTAAAAAGCCTATAATTGTATAATCCAGAGTATCCTTTTAAACAAAATCCAGCAAGAATGAAGGGACCCTGTGTCTAACTCAAATGTGTCAGACCCTGTTGCTATGAGCTTTCCACTAGTCCTTGGTACCCTATTCCAGGAGCAGGAGGGCCATGTACGGTTCTATAGCATGCTCATTTGAGTGTGTGGCATTCGGCAAAGGAAGAAAATGGAACTAACTCAGAAATCCATCATCATCAGAGATAGTCCCATGTCTGGACAGCCAGTCAGCATGCAGGCTGAGACAGCCTGGCCTGCAAAATGAGGAATCTGTGATGCAAATGAATAATCATTGGGCTCCTTCTGCAGAGGAAGTGCTCAGTAGTCCACCTGAACAGCTGTGGCTTGCTCCAAACTAGGAAGCATTAGCAGCACGTTTGTGATTCTCCTATGATAATAATCATTCCCTAGCAGACCACAGAAGAAATGTGAAAAATTTTCCTCCTCCAGCTTCCATTCTCTTCTATTGTCCATGCATTCTCTTTCCTAAGCTTCTTCACACTTCCCTTCTCCTCTTCTTTTTTCCCCAAGGGCCCACGCTGATTCCTACAACTGGCTTATCAGTTTCAACACACTATGTTTTTTCTTTTTTTTAAGGAACTGTTATTTTTTCTTTTTTTGACTTTATTTATTTATTTTTTAAAGAGAGGGGAAGGGAGGGAGAAAGAAAGGGAGAGAAACATCAATGTGTGGTTGCCTCTTGTGCACCCCCTACTGGGGATCTGGCTCACAACCCAGGCATGTGCCCTGACTAAGGAATCAAACCGGCGACCCTTTGGTACGCAGGCCGGCGCTGAATCCACTGAGCTACACCAGCCAGGGTTCAATACGCTGTGTTTTTAAAGTTCAGTCCTGAAGCACGATATGCCTGTGGTTAAATCTACTGGGGGTTCAACAAATACCCATAGCCAGGGCAGTTAGTGGAGTAGAGAGCCAACTGTGAAAAAGGGTGCTTTCTGTTTTCCGCTGCACAAAACTGTGCTCTGGAACTGGCAGCCTGTAATTAACTGCCGTGTTGCTTTCTATCAAACTGCAGCAGGAGGGAAAAAAATCCCTGGAGGTAGCAGTGGAGAAATAGAAAGAACACTAGGTTCTGTCTCTCATGATCAGAATGTGAATCTTGGTCTTGACTTAACTAGGTGTGAAACATTAGGCCTTGGCTACTCAAAGTGTGATCCATGGGCCAGAAGCATTGGCATCCCGTGGAGAATTTCAGGATTCATCCAACACCTACTGTATTCAAATCTGTGTTTTAACAAGATCGCCACGTGAAGTTTGAGAAACACTGACTTCAGCAAATCACTGGGTCTTTTTTTCCACATATGAGTTAATAATACACAAGATGAACTAATAATACACAAGAGAACTTAGAACATTGTCTAACACAGAGCAAGTGCTATCTAAGTGGTTCTATTACTGTGTTAGTGATTTGTATATTGTTCTTTTTAATTTTATTTTTTAGAATAACATAGAGCAAATTGATTTGAGGGGAGAAGGTATATATCTTACGAATTTCAACACATATTTTAATTTGTACAATTACCACCAATATCAGGATACAGAACATTTCCATTACCCCTCCCCACCAAAAAATCCTCTCACAAAATCCCTTTATAACTGCTCCATGACCCTACCTCTAACTGCTGGCAACCACACACCTGTTTTCATCCCTATAGTTTTGTCTTTTAGAAAATATCATATAAGTAAAATAATGCAGTATGTTATAATTTGGGACAGGATTCTTTTACTCACATTTCCGAGTCATACAAGTTTTTGTGTTTATCAATAGTACACTCCTTGTTATGGCTGAATAATATTCCATTGTATAGATGTAACACTGTTTATCCATTCACTTGTTTTTTCAGCTTTATTGAGGTATACTGACAAATAAAATTGTAATATATTTAAAAGTGCACATTATGATAATTTGACATATGTACACGTTATGAAAGGGTTGCTAACATCAAGATAATTAATACATTCATCACTTCACATATTTATCTTTTATTTTATTTTATTTTTGGTGAGAACACTTATTTCTACTTTCTTAGCAAATTTCAATTATACAGTACAGTATTATCAACTGTGGTCATCATGTTATACATTAGATCCTCAGATCTTATTTATCTTTTTTAAAAGATTTTATTTATTTTTAGAGAGAGGGGAAGGGAAAGAGAAAGAGAGGGAGAGAAACACCAATGTGTGGTTGCCTCTCATATACCGCATACTGGGGACCTGGCCTACAACCCAGGCATGTGCCCTGACTGGGAATTGCACCTGTGACCCCTGGGTTCGCAGGCCAGCAGTCAATCCACTGAGCCACACCAGCCAGGCAGATCTTATTTATCTTATAACTGAAAGTATATACCCTTTTCCCAACCTCTCCCTATTTTCCCCACCCACTAATTCTGACATCCACTATTTATTCTACTTTTTGTTTATAAGGGTTTGATTTCTTTTTAAGATTCTGTATATAAGTGATATCATACAGTATTTGTCTTTCTTGGTCTAGCTTACTTTAGTTAACATAATGCCCTCCAGGTTCTTCTGTGTTGTTACAAATAGCAGAATTCCCTTCTTTTTAAGGCTGAATAATATCCTAATGTATACATGTGTATATATATGCCACATTTTGTATGTATGTATGTATGTGTGTATATATTATACATACAATATCACATTTTCTTTATCCATTCATCCATTCATGGATACTTAGGTTGTTTCCATACTTTGGCTATTCCTATTGTGCTTTAATGTATATATTGGTCTGCTTGATGGTGTTCCATAATTTCTTTAGGCTATCTTCACTCCTTCATTCTTTTTTCCTTTTTGTTTCTGGGATTGGATAAATTCTACTGCTCTATCTTCAAGTTCACTGATTTTTTCTTCTGTTGAGTCTCATCTTCTGTTGGACCTATTTCATTTTCTTTTCAGTTATTGTATTCTTCAGCTCTGCAATTTCTTTTTGGTACTTTCTTATATTTCTTATGTTGAACTCCCCATTTTGTTCATGCATTGTTCTCCTGACCTCAGTGACCATCTTTATGACCATAATTTTGAACTCTTTATTGCATAAATCACTTATCTCCATTTCATTAAATTGTGGGAGATTTCTATTGTTCTACTGTTTGGAACATATTCCCTTGTTTCTTCATTTTTCTTCACTCTTTACATTGGTTTCTCTGTATTAGATAAAATAGCCACATCTCTCAGTCTTGACAATCTGGTCTCATGTTGGAGATGAACTTCATCAATCTGCCTGGCTTTAGCTCTTCTTTGTCTCTCAAATTTTTGTGGTTGTCCAAGTTTCCATGTTTATTCTTAGTGGTTTCCTGTAGTTGAAGATGTGCCAAGATATATCAGTGTTCCAAAGGGAAAGATCACAATCAGTACCTAGATGTGTGATAATTAGAAACTGGACCACTAGGCAGCTGCTGGGAGATGGGCATATTTGCTTGGCCCTCCTGAGATGAACCTGGATATATAGCTACAGAGGTTGTTCCTGAGCTTGTTTAAAACCTTTTTCTTTGTTTAGTATAGACTATGGGACTCATAAATGCAAGCACAAATTGGCTATCAGAGCCAGGTGATTTGAGGGCCCTCCCTGGGGTGGCAGCCATGAAATTTAGGGTATTGGAAGTATGGAAAGCTCCCTCCAACAAAATACTGTCAACTTGGTTTTATTGTTAAAGTGAACTAGGGGGAGAATGTGAGGGTTCTGTAGGCCTTTGGAGAGGATTGACATTAGGACTACTGGATTTAATTTTCTAATATTTTGTCGAGGATGTTTGTGTCTTTGTTTATAAAAGATATTGGTCTGTAGTTTTCTATTCTGATACCACCTTTGTCTGTTTTTGGTATCAGATAATTCTGGCCTCACAAAATACATTTGGAAGTGTTTTATGTTCTTCTATATTCTAGAAAAGTTACAGAAAATGGGTATTATTTCTTATTTAAGTGTTTGGTGGATCGTCCAGTGAAACCATCTGGGCCTGGAAATTTCTTTTTTGAAAAGTTTTTAACTAAAGTTAATTTCTTTAATTATTATAGGATTATACAAGTTATTTATTTATTCTTAGGTGAATTTTGGTCACTTGTGGTTCACAAAGAATTTTTCCATTTCATCTACGTTGTCAAATCCATTTGGGTAGAGCTGTCCATAGTATCCCCTTATTATCCTTTCAATGGCTATGGGGTTTGTAGTGATATTCCTTAATTCATTTGTGACATTGTTAATTTGGATTTTTCCGTTTCTGTCAATATTTGTAGACATTTATCAACTTTAGCTGTAATAATTAAAGAAATTAAAATTTTAGTTAAAAATTTTCAAAAAAGAAATTTCCCAGATAAAGTAAAGTTAAAGGAGTTCGTCATCACCAAGCCCTTATTAAATGAAATATCAAAGGGACTAATCTAACAAAAAGAAGATGATCAAAACTATAAACAGTAAAATGACAACAAACTCACAATTATCAAAAACTGAACCTAAAAACAAAAACAAAAACAAAAACTAAGCAAACTGCTAGAACAGGAACAGAATCACAGAAATGGAGATCACATAGAGGGTTATCGGTGAGGAGGGGGGAGAATGGGGGAAAAGTACAGGGAATAAGAAGTATAAATGGTGGGTACAAAATAGACAGGGGGAGATTAAGAATAGTACAGGAAAGGGAGAAGCCAAAGAACTTATATGTACGACCCATGGACATGAAGTAAGTGGGGGAATATTGGTGCGGGGGAGGTGCAGGGCAGAGGGGAATAAAGGGGAGAGAAAATGGGACAACTATAATAGCATAATAAATAAATTATATTTAAAAAATCTTTTCAAACAACAGCTTTTGTTTTTATTGATTTCCCCTATTGTTTTTCTGTTCTCAGTTTCATTAGTTTGTCTTTATTATTTTCTTTATTTTCTCTTCCTTATTTCATTCTCCCGTTTCTAGGTTCTAAAGGTTTAAGCTTAGATTATTAATTTAGAGCTTTCTTCTTATTGAACATAAGCATTCGATGCTATAAATTTTTCTCTAAGCACTGTTTTAATTGCATCCCACCAGTTTCGGATACTAGATTTCCACTTAAATTATGTTTAAAAGATCTTCTAATTTCTTTTGACACATCTTTTTTGATAGATTATTTAGAAGTTTGCATTTAATTTGTAAATGTGTAGTTAATACCATTATTGTCTGAGAAATACTTTGCCTGATTTCAAATCTCTTAAATTTATTAAAGTTTGTTTTATGACCTACGGTCTGGTGTCTTTTGGTAAATGTTCTATGTTTACTTAAAAACAATGATGTTTTTAGGTAAAATGTTCTAAAAGTGTCAATTAGATCCAGTTGGTTGATGGTGTTGATCACTTCTTCTATACAATTGCTTATTTTCTGAGTAGTATTAGGTCTGAAAATTTCTGAGAGAAGTATTGAAGTCTCCAACTATAATTGTGGGTTGTTTATTTTTCCTTTCAGTTTAGTCAGTTTTTGTTTTATGATTACGGTCTTCTGTGGTTAGATACATACACTTTTAGCGTTGCCAGTCCTTCTCAGCAATTAATTTTTTTATTGATTTCCTCCTTAACCCTTGGTAGCTTTCTTTGCTCTGAGGTCTATTTAACATTAGTATAGCTACTACAGCCCTCTTTTGATTAGTATATATACTTTCCATCCCTTTACTCTTAAACTATCTGTATTATTTTATTTGAAGTGAGTTTCTTGGTCTTTGTAAAATTTTTTAAATTTATTGTTGTTCAGTTACAGTTGTCCCACTTATTTTTTTTGAAGTGAGTTTTTTGGTAAGTAAAAATAAAGCAAATAATCCAGTCATTTTAAAAATCCATTCTAACAAACACTTTCTCTTAATTGGTATATTTTAACTATTTTTATTTAATGTAGTTGGCAACATTTTTATTTATATTATGTCATTATTTTCTGTTTATTCCCTCTGATTTTTATTACTTTGTTTCTCTCCCTGCCTTCTTTTGGTTATTTGAACATTTTTTAGTACATGCTTTGATTTCTCTATTCCTTTTTTAAAAATTTATTTTTATAAATTTATTGGAATGACGTTGGTTAATAAAATTATATAGGTTTCAGGTATATAATTCTATAATACATCATCTGTATATTGTAGTGTGTGTTCACCACCTCAAGTCAAGTGTCCTTCCATCACCATTTATCCCCTCCTTACCCTCTACTACCTCCCATTACCCTTCTTTCCCTCTGGTAATCACCATACTGTTGTCTGTGTCTATGAGTTTTTTTCTTTGATCTATGTCTCTTTGTATAGACCTTTGAGTGGTTGCTCTGGATATTAAAATATATATATTTAACTTCTCACATTCTATTTAAAATCAATATTTAACCACTTCAAGTGGAATGAATAAATTTACCATTATATAGGTTCCTTTATCATCTTACATTTATGTTGTAATTGTCATATATTACATCTAAAAATATTGAAAACATCATCAGAAAACACTAAATTTTTCTTTTAACTGTCAAACATTTTTAAAAACTGAAGAGGAGAGTAATAGTTACTTTTATTTACACTGTAAGTAAATATTTTTAGTAACAATAACTAAATATTTACTATTTATATTACTATTCCTGTTGCTCTTTCTTCATTCCTAATGTTATAAATTTTCTTTTGGTATCAATTCTCTTTTGTCTGAAGAAATTCCTTTAGCAATTATTTTAGAGCAGTTCTTCTGGCAATAAATTCTTTTATATTTCCTTCATCTGAGGATCTCTTTAGTTCACCTTTACTCCTGAAGAATATTTTCAGTGAATATAAAATTCTAGGTTAACTGTTCTTTTTCTCCAGTGAAAAATACTGTGTCGCTTTCTTCTGGCCTCTGTGATTTCTTAGGAGAAATGCACAGTCATTGAAATAATCATTCTGTTTTAAATATTGTTTTTCTCTGGCTGATTTTAAAATTTTTCTTTGTTTTTAGTTTTCATTAGTTTGATTATGTTCAGTCTGTTCATGGATTTCTCTGAATTTATTTTATTTGGAGATCACTCATCTTCTTGTCTATAGGTTTATACATTTTACCAAAATGGCGTGATTTTCTATCATTATTTCTTCGATTATTTTTTCAACATTGAGTTCTTTCTCCTTCACTTCCAGGGTTTTGATGACATTTATTAGGCCTTTTGGTATTGACACAGAGGTTCCTGAGCCTCCATCCCTTTTTAAAAAATATTTTTCTATTATTTAAATTGATTATTTTTATTGATTATTTTTATTGATTATTGAAATTTTTATTGATTATTTCTTCCATCATCTATATTCTATTATTGAGCCTATTCAGTGATGTTTCTTTTAAAATTTGAGTTATTGTATATTTTGTTCTAAAATTTCCATTACTATTTCTATATATCTTCTATATTTTTGGTTATTGAGACTTTCTAGCTTTATTTTCATCTTAAGAGTGTTCAACCTTACATCTCAGAGTATTTTTATAATAGTTGTTTTAAAATCTTAGACAAGTCCAGCATCTGTGTCAACTTATTACCTGGTTCTTTGTATACTGAGTAATTTTAGATTGTATTTTAGATGTTTTGAGTATTATATTAGATTCTGGGTCTTGTTTAAATCTTATGGTGAATATTGCTACTTTTTGTTTTAGTGGACAATCGACCTGGTTGCCTTCAGGCTATAAATTCTGAGCATCCTTTGGTGGGTTGTAGTTTCAATATCAGTTCTGTATTCAAAGCCTCTGCTGTACAATTCAGATCTATGTCACGTACACATAACCCAGTGGCTAGCCTTTCACTTGCACACTGGTCTATCTGTTTTTCAATTCCCAGAATCTTTGGTATGATGTTTAAGATCACACCCACATATGCATAGGTCTGGGATGGCACCAGGAATTCATAAACAACTTTATGGGGTCAGTATTATAAGCTCCTTCTTCTCTATGATCTCTCCAGTTTATTTTCCATCTCTCTAGGGCCCTCCTTTTCAGTCTTCTAGTCAGACAATCATAATCCATCTGAAGCACACTAGTGGGGAAGCTCTGACACAGAATACCTCATTACAGGTCACTTCCTCCAGAATAACATTTATCTAGCACCTACCATGTGTTAGACTCTATTCTAAGCACTTTACATATATTATCTCATTTAACTTCACAACAACCCTTTAAAGAAGATATTATTGTCCTGGGAAGCATGGCTCAGTTGGTTGGAGTATCATCCTATAGATCAAAAGATCGCGGTTCAATTCTTGGTCAGGGTACATATCCAGGTTGAGGGTTTGATTCCTGGTCGGGGAGCATATGAGAAGCCAACTAATTGATGTTTCTCTCTCATGTCGATGTTTCTTTCTCTCTGTCTCTCTGTCTCTCTTTCTCTTCTTCTCTTTTGAAAAGCAATGAAAAAATGTCCTTGGGTAAGGATGAGAAGAAAGAGAGAAAGAGAGAAAGAAATAAACAGAAAGAGAGAGAGAAAGAGAGAAAGAAAGAAAGAAATGTGGTTGAGTAAGCAGTGGGTCAAAATTTGAACACAAGTTCTGTTAATCATTATAAAATTCTGCATCTATAATGTGAACTCATTGTATGAGCCATTCTTCTTTTTCCCACCCCATTTTGCATGTACTTCATGAAAGCAATTACTGTATAATAATTATTTAAAATAAACAATAAATAATACATTTATGTCACTATCTTCAGAGCAGTGATTCTTTCTTTTTAAATTTGAATCATTGACAAGTACTAAACACATTGGTTCCTCAAGACTTTCATAACAAATTACTACAAACTAAGTGGCTTACAATAACAGAAATTTATGCTCTTACAGTTTTGGAGCCCAAAAGTCTGACATCAAGGTACCAGCAGGTCTGCACTTCTTCTGGAGACTCTAAGGAATAATTCGTCCTTGCTTCTTCCAGTGTTTGATGGCTGTCAGCATTTTTTATGGTTATATCACTTCAGTGTCTTTTTTAACTTCATATGACTTCCTCTTCTTTGTATCTGTGTCTTCTGTTATGTTTGTGTCTCTAATCTGTGTTTCCTATAAGGACACTATCATTGGATTTAATCCTGATAATCCAGATGATCTCATCTTTAGGTCCTGAACATAATTATATCTGAAAAGACTCTTGTTCCAAATAAGTCATATTCATAGCTTCTAGGACATAAACATATCACTTGGAAGCCAACATTAAACCTATAGTACCTAGCATAATCCATATCATGTGCTCAGTAAATGCTGTATTAGTCAGACATTGTCTCCATTGCAAATAAAATCAATTCAAGCCAGATTAGCTTAAGCAAAAGGGGAATTTATCTGATCACATAACTGACAAGTTAGAGGTTACTTCTGGCATCAGATATAAGTTACATCTAGGGACTCAACAGTATCATTCAGTCTCTCCACATTTCAACTTTTCTTCCTTTGGGGCACTGCTTTATTTTCAAGAAGCTTCATCATCGGAAAGATGAGAGACCCTCATTCTGACAGCATCCACATAGCAAATCTCAGTGCAGACTTTGATTATTCTCATTTAAGTCACATACTCAATCTTGAATGAATCATTGCAAGCATAGGAATAAAGGTATTTGATTGGCCAATTCTTTCATGACCCCTCTGTGACTAGGGTATGTGGTAGTGGAGGTGGGCAGGGAGATTTGTGATTAATATTTGACCAGAACCACACAGAATTGATGTGAGCCAGTTCTCCAAAGGAGGGGGCACTGAGAAGGCCAGTAATATATGGCTCCTGTAACTTCCAAAACTGTGACATTTGGAGGCACGAGTGCATTGCTAATGAATGACTTAATAGGTTTTTCTTATATGTCTCTTCTATGATCCTTTCATATACTTAATTAACTCAACCCAACAGACTCCATCCTACTCATCTCTGAGTCTTGTAATCTTCAGACTCTATCTAGAGGTTAAGTATTTACAATGTAGATACACAGGGGGCAGTTTCTTTTCTCTTTACAGGTTTGGGTTTTCAGTGCCTCAGAGACCCTCGACTGCTCTCAAGATGCTTTGCTGCAGGTAGGAGTGGCAATATCTAGACTGGCTTTGTAGGGCAAATAGCTCCAAAAGTCTAATCAAGATTCCAGCTCAAGCCTTCCCTGTTTCCCAAAACTCCATTCCTTGCATATCAAGATTTCAAAATACCCTCACAAAGGCACTCCCTTGCTGTAGCCCCAAAATCAATACTACGTAGGCCATCCTGATGCCTACCCACAGACATTTATTAAGGTTTGAACCAGAAAATCTCATGATAATATGGTCCCACCTCCCTCATGGCCCCATGTTGAGGTCTCTGATGGATCATTGTAATGTGCAGAATGCTGGACATTCAGAAGAACTTCTTCCCTTTTTCCTGACAGCATTCCCCACCTACTCCTAGGACCTCTCCCCAATTCTTCTATTAAACTTGTTTACTTCTTTCAGTTTGAAGTCTCCCAAAGCAGCTTATTTTCTGAGAGGACTTTTGTCCAAATTACTTTCATTGTTTGGCTCCCCTATGGTGATATATTATCTGCTTGTTCTCTCACACCCTCAACTGACTTATATCCTATAGTAGATGTCAGGTGCCCTTTCACACGTCCTGTTTGTCATATGGGGTAGACAGCTCTGTGATCTTAGGCTCACATATCTTACAATAAGTGAGCACCATACCTTTGCTCTCTGCCCAAGGCACTTATGAGACCCATGGCACTGAATGCATAGTTCAGAAGTTCGGTAATGTTGGCACACACAGGGGAAGCCCTTAGCCAATGAGGGATGGGAATAGTGAATTAATGTTCCTGGCTCCCATCTTTTAGATGGACATTATTGAGAGATATTCTTTATGCTTCTTAGGCAGTCCTGGCCAAACTGGGCCCTGAAAATGAACATTTATATTTACTTTCTCTCCATCCCTGTCTCACACTCACTTCCTTACTCTTTCTCTTTGGCATCACTTCCCAAACAATCTACCTGTTCTCAAATAGTTGTTTCCAGGGTCTGCACTGGGTGACCCAAATAAGACACAGTCCCACTTGCCAACCAAAGAGGGTATGATCCCAGTGGCAGTACAGCCTTCACTGTTTCTCTCTCTTCACAGGGCCCAGTGAGAGTACCCCAGGAACTGGTTAGAGTTGTGGATGGCAGAATAGTGAACATTTCAGAAGGAAGGTGAAATGGAGGCCAAGCATCTAAGTGAAAAAACAGTGTGAGATGGTAGAAAGGGTCTGGGTTATATTCTCCTAAAGCCCTTGCTGCTCGTATCACACAAGTGTATCCAATAGATTTCAAGTTCTAGCTCTGATTTCTTGGTGGCATCACCTAGGTTAATCTCAATTTGTCCTCTCACTTTTCCAGGGGTTATACTCTGACCTGGTGAAATACATTAACCTCATCCGTGATTTACCAAACTCTATTTATAAGCCACAAACCAAGTGGCTTGGTCTTCATGGTTGTTCATGCTACCAGTAGTGATAGAAGTTTTTATATTATTTACTTTTCTTACACCTACCTCTGTTTGAAAACCTAGAACACCCTTTCAAATTGACTGTTTCCTGGGTCCCCCAACAACAGTCTCCCAACCAAGCTCATGTCCCCAGATCTCTTTTTTCTTCTAGAGGTGTTCTACTGCACACCAAGTGACTGGAAATCTATGTTCCCCAATTGTTTAGTTGTCCCTGTCCTGAGGCAAATACTCCTTTCAGTTGTGATTGAATTGATAACAGGGGCATCGCCAGGTTCCTTGGTGTAAGGTTTTCACGGAACTCTTGCTGTATATACACAAGTTGCCCAGTCTGACAATCCCCCATTATCTATGAAACAAGCTCTAGAAATATTGGCTCAGCCTGAAATTCATGGATGATTCCTGATATATTTCATCTCCTAGACCCAGAGGACAAACTCTTTTCCTTTGTGTTCCATTTTGACATTATTCTGCCTTTTTGTTCCCATTTTAGGGCAGTGTGAGGGGAGCTGTGCATTAGCTTTTGTGGACTTTAATGAAGCAGTATTTGACAGCATTTCATATCAGGTATCATCTTTTGTGTGTATGGGGAGAATGTCTGAGAAATGTTCCTTTAACTGGTGCCAGAAGAAAAGGCAGGGAAAGACAAGAAAAAAAATCTGATAACTACTTTTTTTTCCATTAAAGTCCCAGCCCCTTTCTAAAACATGCTATTCAACTATATTTCAAATCAGTTGGGAATCATATCTTTCCACAACAGCATTTCCTTACTTCCTGGAAACATATATCACAGGATGTATAATAAATGTTTATGCTAGCCATAAAGAGGAAAGTAACATTTCATAAAATTTACCATAGACCCCAAGGTGAATTTAATATAGGAGCCTGAGTGACGAATCCCAAAGCAAGTGAATTTGGGCTTAAAGCCCATCCTGAACTGACTTCATTATGCGTGGTTGATGTTCAGGAAAAAAAAAAAATCAACAACAAAACTTCCTGAGGTCCCTGCACAAATGCGCTGCAATGAGGCTCTCACATTAACCCTGCACTTTCCTACATGTCTTTCAGATGCCCCACATGAAGGATTGTTACTTAGAAGTTGGTGGCTGGCTCCTCCCTGTGTCTTTGAAGGACAGAACAAGAAGAAACAGTTGAAAATAGCTACAAAATGAAATAAACTAACAGGGACAATTTCAATTACACAGAACAAACTGCTTCTTCCAGAGACAAAGATGCTATGATGAGTCAGCATTGGCTCAACATTGAGGGGGGCATAACCACTGAAGTTAGGACTGCTGTAAACTATAGCTTGCCTTCATGCAGGCCATTAAAAATAGCACAGAATTTTTTTCTGTTCAGGACAGTATGGCCCACTCCAGCCAAGAGTCAGGGGCATGCAGGATTTTGTTGAATGTGGAGGGTTCAGAGGTTTATATTTATTGGTGAATTGTTACACTTGGGATTGGGCTCAAGTGCTTTTCTAAAAATTATAGGAGGAGCCACACTGAGGAAATTGGAATCAGGAAGCTGTTTTCCTATACTTGTTCTGCTAATGTTGTTTAACGAATGGGAAGGAAAAAAGAATGCCATAGTTAAGATCTGATATGACTGATTTCCATATGGCCTGAAACTTCAAATAAATATCTCCTGGAACAAAATGTCTCCAATGAGAGAACAGTGACAGCACCGTGAGTACATCCCTGTAATGGGTCAGATTGCCTGTGCCATTGTGATCTGGCCATATGAGTAAAATCTACAGAACTAGGCAGAGCCTGATCAAAAGTTGACATACCCTGAAATTCATTCCTTCCCATTCTTTATTCCTGGTCCTAGGAAACACACCCTGTCCATTTTTATAATGGGGAAAACAAGAGCAGCTGGAAATAGCATATATCTGGAGGGAATAAAATGATAGCTCATCCATTGAGATCTACACACTGAAAATGTTCTCCCTCAGAGACAAGAAGGCAGTGTACTAGGCTGAGGCTAGCACAACATTTAATGATGCGCTTACCCTCAAGGATTGACTCTGCACTCACAAGGACTCTGAAAGTGCATGCCTTTTTAAATTTAGACCCCTAGGCACCTTGCCTACTTTGATCTACCTATCTAGGAAAGGATCACCACCCTGGACCTTAAGAGATGGAGGAGCAAGTGCCCTTCCTTCCAGTGGGTTGTCAGTGGCTGAACCAGCCTAGAATTGGCTCAAACTAACCTCAGGAAACAAACTTGGGTTGTTCCGGACTTGGGGAGTCACAGCTCTGGCAAACTGTGACAGGACAATTTTTTTTTTAAATTTACAGCTATACTTACCTAGAAGGTATCAAAACTCAATGCTGTGTGATAAAAGAACTGAAGATTCCAGCCCTTCATTAGACTTAACTGAAGGCACTTTCTGAACCATGAACAATGGGCTTTGTTTTAACCAACTATGCACAGTTTTGGAGTCTCCCATCCTATCCCAAGGGCTAGTTTGGGATCCTTAATTAGCATAACCAACAAGGAATTCCCCTTCTAGCACTTAACTCAGGGAACAACTAGCTGTCCTGTGCTGCCTTGCCTGGCAAGCTAATAACACTCGGTTTTGCCAATATACATTTTTAACCTTGGATGGTCTTTGTTTTACCCTTTGATGATGTCAGGACCCAGGAATGTGCTTTCTCCTCCCAGTGAGAAAGGAAAAGTACTGTCCACTGTTCACATGAGTCCAGGGAAGTAAACAGCCTCCTTCTCTGCCTCCCGTCTTGACTGGGGTGGTTGAGTGCTGTTAAGAAGCCTGCAAGGCCAGGCTTGGCAATCCAATAACCATTTAATTAAGGAGTGGCAATCACTGCAGCTGCTTCCTGCTCCCTCAGCCATCCTTTACTGTGTCTTCCTCTGTCCCATGCCTCTGAGAATCAGAGAGTCCTACAGGGTTGCCTCAGCCCAGTGCTGTGCAATCAAGATGGACAGGGATGCTCTAGCCCTCCTGGCTGCAGGCACCAGCATGGAGCAAAGAGCTATGCACACTTAATAGTCCTAATTTATCCACTAAGGTGAAAGGGTGATGAAACCCAACCAGTGAGACTGAAACCAGAAATATGGAGGCTTGAGGAGGTCAGAAATTAGTACTGTTACTATTCTCCATGGTGTTTGTTCTTTATTATCTAGGTTTGAGGACCACTAGGCTGAAGTAACCTTGTGTCTCCAGGATCTCCCAAAGAGATCCTATCATGAAAGGAATGCTGAATGCTTGTTAAAATTTCATACTTGTTAAAAATTCAAACAAGCACAGCTTGTTTTCAAGACCCTGCATAGATAATTTGAATCCATAAGGCAGAAATGGAAATATCCCCTGGTAGGTGGATGCAGGGATTGAAATACCAAGAAAAAGATCTTCACACCCCACCGGTGCTAGGTGTGGGAGCTGAGAACCATGGCTCAAGGAAGAGGCATGCAGAGGTAGGGTGCACAAGCTCTGGAGCCAGACTCTGTGATTCTTTCCTTTATCTCTTATTAGCTGTACTACTTTGAGCAAGTGTCTTAGCCTCTCTGTGCCTCCCTAACTCCATCTGTAAAATGGGTTGATGACAGCACCTACCTTATAGGGTTGTTGTGAAGATTCAATGAGATAATACATGTCCAGTGCTTAGAACAGTGCCTGGAAATTAGTAAGAGCTGTGAAAGTGTTAGCTCTTACCCCCAGGGGGAGGCCACTAACATCCTGCCATAGCTGATGCTGGGGTGGTTACTCTAGGGGAAAGCCACTGACCACACAGCAGGTGAGAAGCCAGGCAATAGGAAGCAGCCCCCACCACTGGGCAAATCTCATTCATTCACACTGTGCCCACAGCTCAGTCAGCCTCAGAGGACCAAGGCAGAAAACATGCTTTCTCAGCAGGAGCCAAACAGATAGATTATTTCCTAGCAGTGGGAAGCGCCCCTGCAGGGAAGAGAACTGGGCATTGTCCTCCCCTCTCCCCCAGGCTTGAGCCTCCTTCCCAAGACCTGATGTCTCAATCCTTCCAACTCCCTCCTTGCTTCCGGAGCTGCTGCCTCCACCGCCACCATCAGGCTGACGAACCTCCCGGGTTCGGCTGGGAGAACTGCCAGGAAGAATCCACACAGCAGTGAGCTCCTATAATGCTAAACAATGGATTAATTACAGTCGTCGGCTGTTTAGCTGGAGCTCCCGGGGTCGCCTGCACGTGTGGTCACAGCAGACAACAACAGGTGTGAGACACTAGTGAATACACCAACTGCCTTTGGTGCCAACCTCTGCTTCTCTCTCCCCTCCCCCTTCTCATGCCACCTCCTGAGCTCCATTCAAGTTCTCAGGCCTCCTCCCCCCACTCCAGAGACAGGAAAGGCTTTTGTCTTCTCTCTTTCTACCCTACTTTTTAAGTGATTTCATGCTGGGAGTGACGCTTGTTTTCGAAACCCTTTGGAACCATAAATGGAGAGCTTTGGGGGACAAGGTGAGACTTCTTTCCAGGAGGGCATCTGGTGTGGGGTGACCGCTGGCCTGGCACTGCTCTGAGCCCACCTGGCCAGGCAGGGAAGAGGCAACAGCTGCTTTGTGCTCCTACGAATGCCAGCTTTCCCGAAAGGAGGTCAGCCTCGGAGACCAAACTGCTAATTAGGTCGCATTCTGTTTCCTGCTGCCACTTTAATTTCCACCCCAGAAAACCTTCAGCTGTAAGTCCAAAACCGTCAGCCCTTTTTACCCAAATGCAAATGTCTCCAAGGCCTCTGGTTGGCCAGCTTTCCACGGGGGTGAACAGCAGCAGCAGCAGCAGCAGAATTCTGCAAAGAATAGGAGCTTCCAAAGGAGAGGGCCACCTTGGACAAAACTGGCTTAGAAAATCCCCAGTCTGCCAGAGTTTTGGGGTGTTTTTAAGAAGACAGGTAGCCCAGTGAAGATTATGGAAGCTGGGTGGTGTGAATGAGTGCTGAACTCTAAGTCAAGGACCTTGGGTCTGTTTTTGATTTGACACTAACAAACTAGCTGGGTGACCTTCGGTAAGTTCCTTCTGTTCCCTGAGCCTGTTTCCTCATCAATAAGATGAGTAGGTTGAATTACCCTCTCCAGTTCTGAGCTTCTGTGATTGTGATAATTCATATCTTATTTTAAATTAACAAAGAACTAATTTTTATCTGAGTGTCCCTTTCAGCAAACATATTTTGCCTTTTCTCCCTTAAAGCCTGAAGCCCCTAGGTTAGATTGCCATCACTAGCCCTTGTTTGCCAAGTGGGAGAGCTGAAACAGATTTATCTTCTGGCCAAGCTATTTCTGGGAGGCAAGACACAACTCACGTCCTTGGTAATTCTGTGTGAGATACTGCAAGCAGAACTCAGCAGCAAGGAAGTCTCCCAAGATCCAGATTCCCCTTCCTTGGCCCGCCTCACATCCTCTTCTCTTTCCAGGCCTGTTCATCTCAACCTCAAATCCACTTCAATGACCCACATCCAGTCCTTATCCAAAAAGGCTCTGGTATGAGTCATTTACTGCTTGGTGTCCATTAAAAATACTTTGTTGCTTTTCTCAGGTAGATTTGCACTTTCAGCCTCACATAGTGGGGGGCTTTAATGTCCAGCCCCCAGCTACCAGGATGGTCAGCTGCTGAGTCCCGCTCTGGGAACTGCTCCAAGCTGATGAGAGCCTCTTTGACTAAGGTTTCATCCCCTTCCAGGGCAGGGAGAGGAGGCAGTACAAAAGGTCCAGATCCTTTTGACTCAGTTTGGGACAATTCTACAAGGCCATCTCAGCTCTGAAGCTCCTGAGGGATCAGCTGAGGACTGTGTCACAACATTACATTAGAAAGTCTCACTCTGCCTCATCCTGTTTCTCTCCCTCCCTAATAGGTGTTGCTCCTGAGGGCATTCCAGTAAATTTCCTGCATGCCAGTCTCTGACTCAGTGTATTTATTAAGGAACCCAACCTAAGACATCTAATTTCTTTAGGGAAGGTGCAAGAAAATCTCCATCCCTGGGCCAAAGAACACTGACTTAGTGTGTGGAGGAATGTTTAGGAAGAGCTTCTTCTTCAAAGTCTAATAGCTTAGCAGTTAACTTTTGGTAAAGCAAAATGGCAATCTTTTGAATCCAGTTTTATATATTCCCAATAGAGTGCAGAGGCCAGAAAGCCCAGCATCTGAGTTCCTTTCCTGACACCACACACAGGTTTGTGAAACTCACAAAGACAGTAACACCCAGATAGACTCCCTGAAGCACAAGCTCTGAAAACTCTGGACCCAATCCAGGGCCATCCACCCCCTCTCCTCTTGCATCGCTTCCTCCTTGCAGAATGTTTCAGAGAGTCCCTTGCATCACACTTTGACCCAGTAACATTGCATCATGACCTGTTGTTACCTAACTAGTAGTATCAGCACCCCTAAAAGGAGGTTGTGGAATCTTTCCTATGAATAATGCTGAGAGAATGCAGGACAGTCTCCTGGAGTCAAAATGGGGCTCTGGCAATAATTCATCACTACCACTCCTGGCTTATAGCCAACAGCAAAATGGGCTATACCTGGGACATTACGTCAGCAAATTCTTTGGACACCTAGCCTGTGTCAGCCTCCATGCCACCAGCTGAGATCTGAGGGATGAGTAAAGTCTGGCCCTTGCCAAGCTCCCAAAGTCAGAGATGTAAAGAAATATTTACAGATTGCTTTGAAAAACCTCATATTATGATTGTGTGACCTGCTGGCTGAGGGACTTTACAGGGGAAGGAGTTTCCAGGTTCCAGAGATAGTTTGAAAACAGGTGCCATTTTCTTACTTTGTTCATGGGCTAAAGTTTACTGAGCCAAATTGTACCCTTTCTCCTCAGTGTACGCTCATTTACAATATGTCAGGTAATGTGAGCAGATGTATAGTCCACCATACTGCAAGGGCCATCTTTTCAGATCCAGGTAGTGTGAAGGTATGCCTGGAGTTCTTACTGGGTTTTCTTTCCTCCCCATACTAATGTCAGGCAGAGCCCAGAGAGAACTCCCACCAAAAGAACAACTGCTGCTTGCCCCGCACTGAGGATATCCATGTGAACCCACTTGGCTCTAAGTCCTAGACCAGTCCCAGGTCTGCTGGGAAATAACTTCTCTGGCTTGTTCATTTTGTGCCTTTATGTGCCAGACATTCTTTTCTAGTACAGGGACAATTGTGGTGAATAAGATATCCACAAAACTTAGGGCTGGAGTAGGTCACAGGAAAATAAATGGGCGGTGGCCATACGGTGAGAGCAGGGCACCTACTCCAGTCTTGGGCTGGGGGTGGCGAGATCAGGGAAGGCTGCCCAGAAGAGATGCCTTTTAAGCTAAGACTTGAAGGCTGATGGGTGAGCCAGCAAAGCAGAATGGTGGTGAGGTAAAGAAGATCCAAGTGTAACCCAGAGAGGAAGTAGCACAATGAATGATTTCAGACTTAGACACAAAAGAAGACCTCAGCAGACAGGGAGCTAAGAGAATGAGAAGGGGAATGGGGAGAAGTCATGAATCTGGAGACATTTTCTAGATACACTTGGTGAGTGATTAGAAATAGGGATGGAGGAGGAGAGCACATGTAAGGACAGTGTGCAGGTGTGAGGCTTGAGGGATGGAAGGATGGTGGAGCAATTCACTGTTATCAGGGACAAAGGTTGGGAGTGGGTGCCCAGGAGCAGGGGATGATCATGTTGAAAGCTGCTGCAGTTGAAAAGGCAAGGGGACTCCAGGTGGACAAAGGGTCTGAGACTCAAGAGAGAGGTCTGGGCTGGAGGTGACGATTGGGACTTGTGAGAAGAAAGGCAGATAGTGGTTGAAATCCTGGGAATCAGTGAGACCACCTAAGGGAAAAACAACCCTGGACAGAATCCTGAGTAACCCTTAAGAAATGGTCAGAAGGGGAGGAGCCTGCTAGCAGCCGGTGAGGTCACAGTGGTTTGGAGGTCACAGATGCCAAAAGGACATAATTTTCAAAGTGGAGAGTGGTCATCAGTGCCAAATGCTGCTGAGAAGTCAGGTAGGGGGAGAAATGGAAAGTGACCACGATAGGAGCAGTGTTAAGGGTGTATGGCTGACCTCAAAGGTGAAGAAGTTAGAAAGTCTTGAAGAGAAGTAGGGGCATTTCAAGGCCATCAAGCCAGTCATAGAGACCCTGGCCAAAGCACAGAGGGCCCCTTGGCCTGCAGCAATGCACATTTGAAGCTTTATATTGGGAAGCAGTTTTTCTTAATGCTGAACCCGACTATGGCTCAAGAGACAACTCAGACCTCATGTTTCCACAGGTGTTCCTTGGCACCTTGAGACTCAAATGTGTGTAAACATCTGTGCTTATTCTAAGGAACTAGAGCCAATGGGTCAGCCAATTAGAACTCTTGCAGCTGCCTGCCTGCCAAGGGAAATTAAGGGACTAAGGAGACTTCTCTGACACTCCCAGTTGGAGTGAGGGGAATCAGACATGCTGCACCAGAAATATCACATGACAGGCCTTAAAATTTCCACCTTTAGAGACTTCTTTTAAAGAGATACCTTTTAGGTTTGAGGGGAGGAGAAGAGGCCTGCTTGATAAAAAATAAAGCCTCAACCCCTTCAAGGTTTGGAGTCAGTTAGCCATGTAGAATGAACATTATGGAGTCAGTCAGCCATATAGAATGAATAGGTTGCAGCGTGGAGGAGGTATCCTCACCTTAGGTTCCATCTTCCCCTTAGTGTCTTCTGGCTCCTACAGCCACCATTACTTCAGCCTCTGGTGTTGGCAGTGATCTCTCTTTAAAACTCTGGGCCTGTTGAGGATAAAAGGTCTTTTTCTTTTAACCATGCAGAGTTCTGAGAAGGTTATTAATTCTAAAAATAAAATTTTCTTAGATTCTGCCCTGGCTGGTGTGGCTCAGCAGATTGAGTGCCAGCCTGCGAACCAAAGTGCTGCTGGTTTGATTCCCAGTCAGGGCACCTTCCTGGGTTGTGGGCCAGGTCCCCAGCAGGGGAGTTGTGATAGGTAACCACACATTGATGTTTCTTTCCCTCTTCCTCCCTCCCTTCCCTTCGCTCTAAAAATACATAAATAAAATATTTAAAATTCTTTTTCTTAGATTCTAATAGCAAACAAAGGAAAATGAATATACACACAAATACAAGTGTAAAGGAAGCCATGTTTACCAAGTAAAGGATTTATCATTCTAGCTGATTCTTTCCTCAGTTCTTGTGTCCATTTCCAAGGGCCCTAAAACCCTAAGTAAAACTGTTTTTAGATTCTTCAACCTTTTCTCTCAAACTGTTTAGATTATTTCACAGGTCTCTCAGAAGTGCACACCATATTCTATCATGTTCTTCATTTTACAACCAGGGTCTATCTGTTACAGTCGCTAAAGTGACTATTGCATTAGCTAGTTCCACATACTCTTCTAGGACCTGTCTGATCTCTCTCCTCCCCTCCACAGACATAGCTCTTGAGTTGTCCTCACTTTTTGCACTGCAATCAATCAGCAGTATGATGGCTTCCATGTTGCCAAATCAAGTGGACACATTTCTGGCCTCTCTTCTTTAGTCTCTTTTCAGTATTTAGGATTGCTGCCACTTCCACTATTACGTGTGTTTCAGTGACATTACTCTCTCAGGGTTTTGTTTTTTTTTTTTCAGTCTCCTTTCTAGGTGTCTATGCTAGTCCTTTTCTCATGGCCTAAAAGTTGAGACTTCTCTGTGCTTCCATTCTAGACTAGAGCCTCTGACTTCCTTATTCTGTAAACATTTCCCAGATGACTTCTTTCAAACCACAACTTTAACTACAATTATACCAAGTTTCTCCAAATATTTTTATTCATGCTATTATTTTAAAAATTGGGCATAGATGCCTCTGCATGTATAGTTATTTATTTATAGATGACATACATGCATTATAATACTTATTCACTCAATGTATTATAAAACCTATATATAATAGAAATGCGAAAATTAGACAAAAACAAATCTAAATAAAAACAATTATTTTTTAAATTTCTCCCAATGGACTATCTTGCTCACATTTTTTTAGAGACTACTGATTGGCAAATCAATTACTCCCCATGGCAGAGATAGTCGGCAGTCCACCAACAATTCATATTTTCCTATCCATACTTGCAGTATAGTTGGGAGGGCCTACCTAGACTGTTAAGAGAAAAGACCACCAGTTAAACACATTGCACACAAGACTGAAGATACATATATCAGCATGTGTGTGTGTGCACAGCTGGCTAACAAACCCTAGATATCATAGAGGTATGCTGCATATGGAAAACTAAACTCATCACCATTCTCCCTAAAACTCTGCCCTTCAAGAAAGTAACAGATGATGCTGGAAAATCATATTATATCATAAAGCAAGGAAGTGCTCAAAGGCTACTGGGGATATGACAGAAGGACAAAATAATTGGCTTAAAGGGGCCCCCACTGGACAGACTAGGGCAATTAAAACCTTTAAAAGAATGATGGAATATATATATATATGAATGACAGAATAATATATATATATTATTCACCATATATATATATGGTGAAGGGGTGGACAAGCAGAGAGGAAAAGCAATTCTTTACAGATTAATGCCAGCTAATAAATGTATAAAGAACAATAGATTTAGGAAATCAATATTTTGTAATCAACAAAAGAGTAATTGATTCAGGCAAGGATCATTAATGGATGATCATGGGTGAAACATTGTTCAGAACAAGATATTTACACAGTCACATAATATCACCCCCCAAAATTACCGATTAATTACAAAGGAGAAAGGTGCCTTTTCTATGGTGAGATCAAAATTAGCATCATTAATAACAGGACAAACAGCTATTATGTGCCTCCTGCTGTGACACAGCAAGAAAGATATAATATCACCTATGTAGAATCCTCACCCCAAATGTACAACCTGAATCTAATCATGAGGAAATAATCAGCCATACTCAGATTGCAACTCATTCTACAAGGCAACTGGGATGGACTCTTAGAAAAGGTCATGTCGGGAAAAACAGAAAAAGGCAGAGAGGACTGTTGTAAATTAAAGGAAACTAAAGAGACATGACTACCACATGAAATTCATAATCCTTGAGATCTAAATTTTTTTAAAAAGTCAATAATCACATACCTGGGGACAACTGGAGAGATGTAAATGTGGACTGCATATTAAATAATATTATTGGATTGATGTTAAATTTTTTGAGTACTGCGGTCTTGTTGGAGAATGTCCTTGCTCTTAGGAGTTACATGCTGATGTGTCATGTCATGATGTCTGTAATTTACAAATGGTTCCGTTAAAAACTGTTTCTGTGTGTGAATGTGCATACATTGAAAATCAGAGAGACAGGTAAAGCAGATGCAACAAAATGTTAACAATTGGTGCATATAGAAGAAGTATATAAAGGTATTTATGTAGTACTGTTTCAGCTTTTCTGAAGGTTTAAATTATTTAAAAGTATACAGTGTAGGGAAACAAGCAAACAAACTTTGTCCCTACTCCTGCTAACATAAAGGTTACTGGAGACTAGACTTAAAAAGCTGTATTTGATTAACCTAAGAGTTTGAACTTTTTTCTGAAAGCTAAGGGAAATCATGGAAAGACTAACCAGAAAAAAAGACATGATCGGATTAGATATAGGAGGTGAGAAAGAAGAACACAGCATGACACCATTTTCTGGCTTTTTCTTTGTTCTCTTCTGCCTATATAGGCGAGTATATTCTAAAGAGTCTATTTTCCAAATGTCTCTCTCCTCAGTCTGAACCTTAGCACTTTGAATCTCATGATAAGTGACTTGATTTGAACCTCCACCCTTGCCCCCTGAAAGACTAATCTCCCTTCCTCCACAAAGACCTCACCCATCTGGCTGATGAGGCCACAGACATCTAACACACAAGCATGACCAAAGCATTCCCTGTTTAAAATTTCTCAGTAACCCTTCTGGGAAAGCATCCACACTCTTTGGCTAACCACTACTAGACATCCTGGCCTGGTGCTTGCCTAAAAACCTCTCTAGTTGTCCCTCCTGCCACATTATCTTGTCTGCTCTATATCTCAGCTAACCTGTGGGCAGTGCCTCAGGCATGCCTTTTTCCTTCTGCACACCTTTGGGGCTCTCACACAATACTTTTCTGTCCAAAGGGAATACATCTTACCCCCTTCTCTCTGCTTGGGTTGCCTCTCCCTGCCGATCAGAACTTAACTCGAGCCTCTTCTCCTCAGGAGGTCCTTCCTGACTCTAACAAGTCTCAGCTGCTTGCACCTCCTGTAGTCCCCTGACACCCACTTACTAACTCCATCACAGCCTTTCTTTTTAGTCATATCTTTCTTTCATTAAATTCCAAGGCCCTTGAAGGCAGGGGCCGTGCTTTATACATGATATCTGTGCCTGGCAGATGGTGGCACTAAATAAATGATCATTGAATGAATGAATGAATGAATGAATACATGAGTACATGAATACATGAGTACATGAATACATGAGTACATGAATGGGAACATCAATTGGGGTTCTTCAGTTAGAAGTAGCAGAAATCAACTCTGGCAGAAAGAATTCATTAGAAGGATGCTCCATATTAGATACACTGGAATTGAGCAACAGACCTTTGGAGGTAGAAATGTGCAGATTTGTGGACCAGAGTAGGAGTACGTCATCAGGAGTTTCTCAAAATCACTCCCATCAGACAAATTCAGCTGATAGGGTTATTAACACATTGAAATCATGGCTGCTGTTTAGTTGTCTGTGCTTATCCTCAAAAGCACCCTGAAAAGTAGAGTAGATACAAGGGATCAATGGAAAGATGGCATGGATTCCAGGACCTGAGAACCAGGCTATTGCTCCCCACTCTCCAAGTTGGTCAGGAGCAGATATTGAGCTCAAAGACTGTTATGGGTGCACTGAGACCACCATTGTAATTGCAGGAGAACATTTTCAGTGTGAGGTTTCAAAATATCATTTGTTTCTTTGGGGCCTCCACTCCTTATTATATATGAAGCCTGCCATCCGGAGCACCAACTGTCTCAAATTTATGAGAGGAGACTATCCTCACACTTTCCAGGAGGTCCCATGCCTCCCTCCTCATTAAGAAGTGCTGCCTGGAATGTTTTCCCCATTTCTAAGGTGAGAAGGAGCCTCAGCCTTGGTGAACCTGCCACCCCAATGCTCTACTTTCATCTCCTTTTTCCCAACCAGAAACTGAACATGTATTAAATTGCAAAATGCCTGATTTCTGCTCTCCTGGTGTTCCCCTCACAATCTCTGTAGGGCCCTTGCTCCTCTCTCAGCTGTTGAAGGGTTGGCGTGGAAAGGTAATAAATAATGCATTTGGAGAAGGGACGTCTTATCAGAGTTATGGACAGATTAGACTTACACTTGAGAAACCCCAGGTGGTTCCTTCTGGCCCCAAAAAAGACAAAAGTTCCTGTTTATTACCCTTTCACCTTCATCAGGCTGTGATCTGTTATACTTCCTTACAGTCACTCCTTTGTAAACTCTCTCAGCCAAAAGACTTGAGACAGAGGTCTGGGGCCAACAGCACTGCAGCCACCCCAGTCACTGAGAACAAGCCACCTTTGTATAGCAAACACCGATGAAGGCCTGGATTTAGTTCTAGCACCTTCAGAAAAAAGGGTAACCTATTTCTGTCACCCTGAGGAGTTCAAATTTTCATGGGGAGAGTCAACAGGCAGCTACACTCCCACTCCCACAGGAGAACGCTAAGTGGCCACATTAAATAAACCCTTTGAGTGAGCAACATGATAAGTCACCCCAGAGCCTGCTTGGCCTGAGGCTTTGGGCTCCTCATCTCCATCTGCAGCCACCCAGCCTCAACGAAGATTATCTTAACCAGAGCCTCCCATGGTGTTTCACACACAGATACTCAGCATTTATGCATCTGGGATGTACTTTTGCCTCCTGGAGCTCCAGAGGGCATGCATCCGAAGTCCATAAATATTGTAAGACTCCTCCTCCATGTACTCTTGCAGCTGGGGGTTTGTCCCAAAGCAGGCTCAGATGGTTTTGGCGTAAGACTGCTTGCTGGCTGTTCAAATATATGACCTGAAACTGACAGCTAACAAAGACATTCAGATCTCATTGCTGCTAAGGGCCTGTGTCTCGTCTGGCTTCTCCCCTGGCTCCTCCTTTGTTGCCTTATTGGCCTCTGACCCAACTGACCCTTCAGCCACTGCCCTGTTTCTTGGTGCTTCATCTGAGTTCACCATCAGAACACTCAAACATGCCTGCATTTCCTCCTACTCTACATTGCTTTTGATTCCCTGGCATCTGGCTTTCTCTTTCTACTTAATTAGTAGCAGCCTCCTAAATACCACATCCCCTAGATTTCTCTACAAAGAGCTTTATGTTATTGAGTGTCCCTACTTAAAGTGTTCTCCAGTTGGGCCTCTCTGGTGATCCAGTGATTATCATTATGATTGTCATCATTATCATCATCATCAATAAATGACAATGTATAATATTTGAATAGCACTTAGCTACATTTAAGGCACTTTCACATTTATTTGCTCCTCGTGACAATCTTATAATATATATAAGTCAGCATTGTTATTTCCATTTTGCAGATGGAACTGGATGTTCAGGGGAATGAGTAACTTGGTCAAGGACACATGAGTGCTAGAGCTAACCTTAATGCAGGTCTTCTCACTCCTGGTCAACAGGTAGTGCAATAAGAAATAGCACAGGTTTGGTTATGGAAAGGTTTGGATTCAAATCCCACATATGAATGGAATTTGGTCAGTTTTTAACATTTTGGACTAAATGTTCCCGTTAGAAAAAAACAACAACAAGATTCAGTGTGTGCATTGGGCACACTACAGAGAGTGCCTGTAAAAATAAGGGACCCAGTGTGGGAAGGCGCAAAGCCCACTGAACACCCTTGGAAACCCTTGGTTACCTTTACTGTAGATCAACTGCACTTTACACCCCTCCATTGGACTTAATGCATACTTATTGTATAACTAGCCTGTCAGTGTTGTGCCCTGATTTGGGGGTATCTTGCAAGCCCAGAGGAAAAATACTAGACTCCAAGCCCTTTCTCAGATACTGCTGGGCTTAGATAAAGACCCAATTGCTCCTGGCAGGGAGCACAAATTCTTCCCATATTTGAAGGTACATGTATATCTCAAGTGTTTATAGGATGTAAAAATGTAGTATTACATATTTGCTACCAAGTAAGGTATCCTTTCCTTTCTTCTTCATGAATTTAACCTGATTCCAAGCTATTATTCATTTGATGAAATGCCTCCCCAGACAGATCTTACCAGCTTTACCTTTAGCAGATGTGGCTGAACTTCCATTAGGTATAGTAAAGTGGAAGAACTACAAGCTGTGAAGGGGAAGAAGACCTTTCTCTAAGTCCTGTACTTTGAAATCCTGCTTTATAAAGACATGAATCTTTGTACCTATTGGAGAACTGCTTAGAACAGGAATACATGGATTAGAAAGTGGCCGCATGTCTGCATACCTATGGATATATTCCTATGCTCAGAGGGAAACTCTGCCACCTTGCTTGAAATGAGGCTAAGCAGCACCCTCTGTTTGGAACTCCTACTTTTCATTTAGACAATTCCACAGAGCTGAAAACCCTCTGCTCTGATGGATGAAAATCAGCTTTGGAATGGGAAAGTACTTGGAGTCACTGGGGAATGAATATAATCTCCAAAACACATTTACTGCTCACATTCAAATGAAGATTAAATGATTCCTTTAATACTCATCAACTCTATTAAACTTCATAGAAGCAAAACCTTTTGAAATAAATTAGCCAGATACTTGCTGGAAACAAGAGGCTTTTGAGGCTGCTTTCCCCTCTGCCATTCCCCGTCCTCCTGTCAGTCCAGGGAAGGGGCCTGATGAAGAGAAGGAGGGAACAGCAAAGCCAACACATGCACAGGGCATGTCCTGTGTGCCTGGCACAGTGCAAACCGCTGTGAATGTATGATGGTATTTAATTTTCCCAACAACTCTTGGAGGTAGCTACTATTAATGTAATATTACAATGTGTAAGGAAGAGCATTGAGGGTCAGACAACTAGAAAATGGTAGATTGAGATCTCAAATCTGATGTCTAAAACCTATACTGCTCTTCTGTTTGAATCTAAGCTCAAGCTAAGCATGGGCATTTTGGCAGTTACAGCTCAATAATCAATCGTTTGGGTTCTGGAGTCTGATCACTTGGTTCAAACTCTGTCTCTACTACTTTCTAGTTGTGAGAGCTCAGGGAGCTTATTTAATTTCACTTGGTTCCCTCATCTGTGAAATTGTGATGATAATTGTCAAATACAGAGAACGGTGCCTGCCATGCCATAAGTCATCAAAATCAGTGGAACCACAAAGAGACAACTGTCTTAGATTATGTGTCCCAGAAGCAGACCCCAAGAGAAGGATTTGAGTGCAAAGAATCTATTAAGGCAAATATCCCAGGAAACACTGGTGGGTAGTGAAGAAGTGTGACAAGGAAGGAAAGTAAACTAACAAAGGATGCATTAATGATCAGGCTACCTTGTAGACAATTGAGACTCAATCCTGCTAAGCATCTCTGGGAGAGGGTAGAGAGCTCATGCCTCAGGATGATCCCACTGGAGGGTTGAGTAAGTGAAGGTATTCATCCTCCAGCTCCACTCATCATTAGCTGAGAAATGCTCTTGGAGGCATCAACTCTTTGGTGCTTTTGGCCTATCCATTCTCCAATGAAGAGATTCCATCAGGTGGAGAGTTTGGGGTGTTCACAAATGATGTCATTGGCAAGGACTGCACTGGTTAGTTTTGAAGGAAGATGGGCAGGGTTGTGACATCTTTACAATAATTTCAAAGGCTCAACTGATGCTTCTTTTTGTCATTGTGGGCTTTCCCCTTACCATAAAGGACCATTAAGGACCTACGGAACCAGGACCAGAGAGCACCTACATCCATATGGGTTCCTGACAAGCAGTTCCCACATTCATCAATGGTCACATTTGAGACCATGTTTCTTTTCAATAGAAAGATCATTTCTGAAACACAGACCATGGTGTGTTAGTGTGGGTGAGGGGCAAATAGGGATATCCCTGGAGCAGCAGTCATAATGACAGGGGCCACCTCATCTTACCTGTGACCCAGCAGCCTCAGTCATGGGCAGTTTCTATCATGTCTCCAGATAAGAAATGCCCTGCCCTGGGCCCTGTTATTTAGAGGACCATACCCTAGCCTTCCTTGGGCTACACAATTCCTCCTGTGTTGAGGAGTTCAGAAGGACAAAGAAATTTACCTAGGACCTGCACAGTCCTCTTCTCCAAGGGCCTTCCTCCTGAGGGTGAACCACACAGTTCATGTATACTTCTAGCTGCAGGGTGGCTGTTTCCAAAGTGGGATGATGGAGTTGGACATGGAGACTCATGAGGCCTCTTGCAATGTGGGCTGGAACCACGGGTGGGAAGAGAAGGACAGCAAGCCAAGGACCAGAGTTTCACCCTCCCATGCCAGCATGTTCCAGTGAACAACTCTGAGAAGTCCAACAATTCCCAAATCAAAGCTGAATTTCCAGATAATTATGAAGGTATATTTGTCAAAGTAGGAGGATGGACATATTATACCTAACAATTTATAAGGTTAATTATACCTTGTAAATAGTTAGACATATGGTATGCATGCCTCCTTTGGACTTGTGCTGTGATTTTTGCAAATGTTAAAGATAGTCCTGGGCCTGGGGACAGTACTTCTGAGTCTCATCAAAGAACCTCTGAATTTAATCCACCTCAGTCTGGAGGGAATCTGCCCCAAAGTAATAATTAAGTAGATAAGAATGGAATCTCCTGTAAAGTTCTCCCTCTCAAAAAAAGTATCCATAGTACAAATTGATGAAAGCACATTACAGAGGAAGTGAAATACAAATGAGCATAAGGAAGAAAAGAAAACCATTGTAATTCCACTACCTTGATAGGAATATCAAGTTTTTATTTGTTTGCTTGTTTTTTACGAATGTGCTATAAGGTGGTTACAGAGTAATACAACTAACTATATCTGTATCTTGGTCATCCAAAACGTTTCATAAAAATTTTTCAAAAATTTTTATTCAGTGAGCAATGTGATGTCTGGTAAAATCACATAATATTATTAATATCACCATTAGTATGATGTCTTATTAGATCAGCAATAATCTAATCACTTTGTGGCAAATCCTTCAAGAATATTAGCAAGAAATAATTTCTTTCTGTGGCTTCCGTACAAAAGCAATTCAGTCATGATCTATCAAAGTTATATTGGCTAGAATTATAGGAGAGAGAAGGGTATATAGAAAGGCATCAACTGTTTAAGCCCCAACCCCCAGAAGGCTGATGGCTTCCAATGGCCAGGAGTGGATTTTTTTTTTTTAATGGATGAAAGTAGTGAGGAGAAAAGGAGGTAGGGACAGGCTGTATTCATTCTCTTTCTCATTAATGTACCCAGTCAGTATTCATTAAGTGTCCTCTATATGCTAAACATAGTGTTATGTGCTGACGAACTCACAGTACAGGGATGAACACTTACTATTTTTGCAATCCAGTGTCAGTGGATCCTTCATTTAGAGCAAAAACTATCCCTCTACTGCTCTCAGTCTACAGGGTTCGAGAAATTTGCCTCTACTTCTGGACTCTGTGAGCAGGGACCTGTGACCTTTTTAAAACCAATTAGAGACTTTCATCCTCCAGAGCACTGTGATTCGTTAGAGATGGGTACATGATATAAGCCAGGCCAATCAGGATCAAGAAAACTTGTGTCTGGAATTTTTACCCTAATTTCAGGGGGGGGGGAAAGGAGCCTCCTCTTCTTGGCTGGAGTTCTAAGATTATTTCAGTAAGAAGCTCCCAGAAATAATATATAAAGCCAAAGAACACAGGAAACCTCAGAATGGAACTCACCCAGATAGATTAGGCACTGTCCAGCAACTGAATTAAGCTGCAACTGAGGATGGATTTTTCAGTGACGCAAACAAATAAATTTTCATTTTAAGCCCATTTTCTGTTTTGCATTGGTTTTGGATACTTTCAATCAAAGCATCCTAATTTCTACAAAAACTAAGAGCAAATAGTTATAACATCCGTCCTTGTAATAAAGGGGTGAGTTATGATGAGATTTCAGTACTTGGGGAGTAGAGACTATGTCTTGGAATTTCTCCTCCTATCTGGGAAACTGGGGAATTCTAGGGAAATGTGTCATTGAGCTGGGTATTGGTGGATGAATAGGAAGTGATTGACTGAAAGAATGGAGAAAAGGCTTTTAAATATAATAAGCTTTTTAATGTAGAACCTGGAAAACCTATATGGTTTTGGTACTAGTTAGGGAATTTGGATCTTTTCTTGAGCAAGATAGGAAAACCCTTTCCTGATGTAAAACCCTGGACTTTCTGAAGAAAGAGCTGAATCCTTGATTGTCACTAGAAGGTGTTCCTGAAGCCCTGTGAACCTAAAGTTGGATCACTCAACACCAAAGTGAGCTCTTTCCCCTTCATCTTCTCCTGCTGACTCTTACCTGAGCTGAGGATCTCTGGAGTCTTGGAAATCAGGTGTAAGATCAGTAGATACTTGCCTCACTCATGTCTTCTCCTTAGCAACTCACTGGATTACTCTCTTGCCCTGTTGACAATTTCATTAAAACTTGTGCCATAAAGGCATTTGACCTAGACTCTTAACCATGCATAGGGTTCAAACAACCACCACTAATGTACTCATAATTTCAGGGGCTTTTGTTTCTAGAATACAAGTTCCTACATCCTCACTATAAATTGCCTTTATTCTCTTTGCATCAGAATTTTTCAAAGGTAGTAGAAACCATTATTTCTTTCTGTTTTCAATCCATTAAGACTTATGAAGGGGTATGCAGCCAATGGGTCTAAGTTCCAGTATCCTGGACCCTGACCCATTAAAGGCTCAGAGTCCAGTGCACATGTGTCACCTTGGCAAATTTGCCAACTCCACTCCTGTGGAGTTCACAGTAGACTTTGATGGGGATAATAGTGCTGAAACTTCACGACTATGATCACTTTGTAGATTCACAAGTTCATGGTAGCATAGCTTGTTAGTGATGAAAAGTCTCTGGGAGACCATCCAGTCTAACTTTCCAGAAAACTTGAGGGACCAAGGCTCAGGATGGGGAAGGGATTAGCCAGATCAATGAAAAGGAATGAGGATTGAGATTCAGGCCTGTTGGCTTCCAGGATTTTTCTAACATCTCAAACTTCTTTGCTGGCATAAAAGAAAAGACTGAAAAAAAGAAAGCAAACAGAAATAGCAATAAGACGCTGGTGTCCCATAGTCTACATTTCTTGTTCAATATTTTTGGTGGATTTTCAAGTACATGCAATGAGCTAGTTACCAATTCTGTCCTAGCACCAATTGCTCTATCTCAACCTCTTTCTATCAGATCCTTCAAGGATCTTCCTAAAGCCTGTGTGACAAGCTCTATTAGAAGATATAAAGTTGGGACTTGGAAGCTTACAGTGATTGAAATCAGGTGCCATCCCTGCACCTAACCACTGTGTATGCATTCACTGTTTACATAAGAGCTAAGAAATTTCCTGGATAAAAAAAATATCAGAGTTCAGTCACATGGATATATGATATTTATCTAGAAGGTCTCTGGTAGGAACATGATCTTATAGAGGAAAACAGATCTCATGAGAGGGAATAAGGAAAGAAGTGAAGCCCATTCAACAACAGGACTTATACCTCTGAGGCAGTCCTGATTTCTGGGTACAACATGATGACAAGTAGTGGTATAACCCTGCCACCCTGTGGATGTGAGTGCCCCCCAATCCTTGCCATGGAGAGTTGAAACAACTATAACTGAACTCTATAGCACTGTGTGGCACAAGCAACCTCGCTGTGGAGCCCTCACCCCAATTCCTTATAACACTCCTCTTTGCAAGACCCCTGTCATGGCATTTCTGCTTCATCATATCAAGGCTTAGTGGAGTTTCTAAAGATAGCAGCAACAATAATTCTCTCTCACCAACACCTGCATAGCCCCTTGGGCATAGGGTATGGGGATAAGCATGATGGGGCACTGCAGCAGAACTGTGAGGAGAAGAGATAGCTAAGCCTGGCTTGGCTTAAAAACAAACTCTTCAGCATCACACATTTCTTTTTTTAACCCCCTCAGGAATAAAAACGTAATTAAATATGTAAATAATGTAGCATAAGTTACTAAATATATTTTCTTTGTAAAATGTTATTTTACATCTTCCTTGGGTAGCAAGCCTTCTTTAGGTATTTGGATTTCTGTTAGTAGTTTCTATGACTCTTAAGTGTAAAAAAAAAACACACAAGATTAAGAGTCCAAAGATAGGGACTGAATACCAGTACCGTTATTAATTAACCACATGACCCTGGGTTAGTCACTAATCCCAGCAATTCTTAGAAGAGGTACCAGAACATTCTAGGGTGTAACAATCACTTTGATACATGCTTCAGTAATTAGTTAACAACAATAGACAATTAAAAAAATACATAAATTAGAGTGAATTCAAAATAATACCAATAATTACATCACTCTAGTTTATCTGCTTTCTTATGTATTTTCTCAAAGAAGAGAGAGAGTGTTAGGGAAATTATAGCCAGCATCATGGGATGCTGGTCATCCTAAGCCCAAACTAGTCATGTGGCAAGACCACAAGGAGAAGTCCTAAAATTACATGAAGAGAGACATCTCAGCTGTTCTAATCCCATCCATTATCTGATTGCAACTGCATGAGAGATCCCAAGCCAAAATCACTGCTAGATACAATGAAAGATAATTGTTTTATCAAGGTAGTAAGTTCTGGGGTAATTTATTAATAATAATTTTAGTAGAACATGCATTATCACCACTGGTTCATGAATGGCTTTGTGGATTACTTGATTGATTCAAAGTAGTATAGTAATCTTATGAGCCCTCACTGGTAATCTGCAGATTTTTTTTCTAGTAAAATTTTGATATATTTTTAAATGGTTGATTTCATTATTCATATATTTATAAATTTTTATGAATATAATTACTACCTCTGCCTGACCTCCCCCACCAAAATAAGTTTATTGTAGAAGTGCGAATTTTTTTCTAAATTTGGATATGACCATAGCAGGGCATCATGCATGTGAATTCTATTCATCTCTGCACCCCATTGACTAAAAGATTAGGAACTCCTGACATGGTCCCTCTGAGCTTCAGTCTACCATATGTAAGCAGAATATACTAACCCTGTCTCATAAGCTTCCTGTGAGCAATTATTTCAAAAACTCTGAAAAAACACTTATAAGTAATAAAGATTTATTGATATTATCATAAGGTTGTATTACTGTCACAGTTTCATTAAGTATATTTCATTGTCCTGTCTCCTTATTCATCGGGAAAGCACAGGTGTCATCTTTTCTACTACATGAACTTGAAAAGTTTCTCTGTAAATGGTCCATTATCTTTGTGGCATAGGTTTGTACATTTCTTAAACGCAGGAACCAAATCTTATTTTTCCTTCACATTAGTAATGTAACAATGCTTTGAGTTTAGTATTTTTTCCCACCCAAGGGTACCAATATCTGGCCTGGTGCTCCCACACAAATGTAGAACAAATAGGATCATGAATAGGGCATGCCCAGCTTGGATCCCATTGTAGGAGGGGTCATTACTGAAAGACCAAGAGGATCTCATTAGAAGGTGATTTTGCCCTCAAGGCGGCCCCATGGCATGGCCCCTGAGGACAACTTAATAAAGATTCTGTAGTGCCAGTCCCTGAGATTTTTAGAACTAACATCCAGATGTCCATCTCTGCATAGACACTGAGAGAGTTGTTTTTGATGATGTGATATTTCTAATTTCTATTCACAGGTTGAGTACGTTCTCTATTGCCTCTGGGAATTAAAGCTGGGGTCCTGGGTGTGGAAATCTCCAATGAATCAGTGACATAATACTCATTCTTCAAATCTCACATTCAGCTCAGCCCCTAATTGCCCACAGAACTTCTGTTTACCATGCAAAGATAAGGGACCACATGAGCCTTTTTTACTTATAGGCTGAGACCTCCTTGCAGAAGGCTGGCAATCTCGCCTTGGGGGATATTTCGCAGCTCATTATTTTTTCTCTTTAGATACGGTAGCCTCACTTCTGCTCATTAGGCTCCTTTCACTACATCATTGCCTTTCTTTAATGTGGCTGGTCTATTAAATAATCCTCACCTGGCAAAGCCCCCTAGTGTCTCTAACGCCGCTCTGCTCTCCTGCTTTCATGACTCAGTTTGGCCGTCGCTTTAATAAGAGTGGCTGGCCCCAGCACCAGCATCCCACATCTCCCTGAGCCAGAGAGCCCCTCTGTAGCAGAGAGGGGAATATCACAGAACTCACAGGACATGCTACTTAGTTTTCAGAAATGGAATGAGGTACACCAGAAGAACAGCTCTGAACAGAAATATTGGCATCCCATTTATTCAGCGTTACCAAATATCAAAAGGCAATTGATTAAATATTGATCTGACAACTGCTTGAAAAGGAGCAGGTGCTTCTCACAATCTGGCAAGAAAACAGGGTCAGGAACACTAAATGTGGGTGCTGCAAAAGCATATTTGTGAAATCTCCGTGTCTTCTTGCCATGATTAAAAGGCTTGTTAGTTATGGGTGAAATCCTATAGTGGGTGTGTGCTTGAGTGTCAGCTCATATTAAGCTGCATGAAATTCATGTTTCTTCTTTAGTCAGAATCTCTCAAACTGACCCAACCAATGTAGTTTCCTTTATTTTCAGATCAGCTTTTTGAGACTTTCTCTGAAGGTCAGTTCATGAACTGAAACAGACCTTAAAAGGCTAGTGTTCCAGTCTTTGTTTGCAAGTACAGAAACCCACTTGAACTTGCTTGAGTAAGAATTGGTTGATTAAAACACAGGCATCTATGTATGTATATATTTGTGTGTATATGTTAGCATGCACATGTATACATATAAATACATGTGTAATCACTGGCCTAAAGCTGAAGAGACTTCAGAAAAAACTCTCCCCCTCCCTTTCTACCTCTGTTCATCCCTCCCTTTTCCCCACCTCTTAAGGTTATCATAGGTTTTCATTTTTGTCTTTCTCTGACCCTATGTGGGCTTTTCTTCTATTTCCTACAAACAAGAATACTCTTAACGCATCCATAACTGGCTTGGCTTTGGTTTTGGTTTGTCCGGGCACTGACTCCTGCCCCCCAATCAATGGCATATTTCGATTGCTGTAGACTAGGTTGCAGTCGTGAAATGGTTGCCATTGCCCTTGTATATACAACATTGGCCATAGCTATTCATACTGTCATCACTTCAATTGAGATCTGTGCTTGCTGGCACTACACATGCTAAATTGAGTTGTTGCTTAAAGTGTCTTCAGAAAGATTATACTATGATTTAGCATTGAAATGAAAAGGTATCATGTACACAGAGAGGCGTGTAAACAGAGCAATGGGGCATAAATTTGATATTAGCAAAGCAAATATTCATCATTGAAGGAATGACAGCAATTTCATATTTTCTTGCAAAGCAAGAACCAGGTGTTTCCAAGACCTAAGAAAGAAAGACACCTACAAGTAGCTGAAGCTGTGTTATGCTTTGCTTCTGAGATACAAGCAAAAGGATTACCTATCTCATGTCCAACGATGCAATCGAAAGCAGGAGAAATTGCCAAATCCTTCAGAAAAGAAAAAAGAAATTTCAAAGCTATGAGAGGCTGATGTGACCAATTCAAGTGTTGAGCACAGCCATTGTTATAAAATGCTGTTTATCATAAATGCTCAACTTCTAGCAACATTTATTTCAACTGAGGTGAAAATAATACTATTAATTTGGTCAAATGATAAAGCATCAGAATCAAAACTTGCCAGTTCAGTGTCAGCATCTTGGAAGAAAATCCTGGATACAATAGTAGAGAACCCTTTTAAGAAATTCCACATTGTTGATGTTTTGGTGGACATAGAGAAAAATCTTCTGTGGAAAACCATAGGTATTAGCAATTCTGAGTTAAAAAGTACTTCAGAAGAGTAAGACTCATTACAAAAAGTTTTAGGAATTTATTTTACTTATAATTTTTCATGTGTACTTAGTACATTCTTCCAATATATATAAAATTAATAGTTTATGTGATTTAAAAAAACAGCATTACAACAGTGTAATTGGTAGTATAGTTTTTCCTTCTTAGTGGTATGTACAATCGTGATCTACCTTACAACTGATATCAAGTTAGATTCAATGAAACACAGTAGGTCCAGTGGAATGTGAGCAGAAGCTGTAGGTATAACTTTGGCCTCACTTGCTTAAGAGGAGATCACAGGTGACAGAATTCCGCTTTTTCTCCCATTCTGCTGGCTGGGTGGCAACAAGGCTACACTATCCAATATGGTAGTCACTAGCTAGTCATATGTGGTTATTTAAATGCAAATTTTAATTAATATTTAAATTTTAATTTCTTGGTTGTACTAGCCACAATTTAAGTGTTCAATAACCACATGTGGCTAGTGGTTACTAAATTAGACAGCACAGATATAGATAGAACATTTCCATTATCATACAATATTCTATTGGATAGCACTGGACTAGAGTGATTTTGGAAGCCATGCATTAAAGTTAGCAGAACCACTCTCAGTTTGGGTTCTTGCACAATTTCTTAAAACTGAGCTTTTTGTTGACCTGGAACACTCATCTCTGGCTGTTGAAAGACAACTATTATTCGCTCTTCATGCTACATTATTGGTAGATATTTTAGTACATCCAAATATCTGTAAACCTACTTTGCCCCACCCTGAATTTAGTATATTTTATTTTAATATATTTGGAACATTTTTACCTTCTGCACCAATACCATTGGTTGAATTGCTTATTGTCTCTCTTCCCCAATAGGTTCTATTAGTCAGGTTTAGTGTTTTAGAATTTAACATAGTGGTAGATATATAGTGGGCCCTTAAAACACATTTATTTAATGATTTAATTAATAAATATGAACACATAGGAGGGACAGCTACAATTTAGAAGATCAGTAAAGGAGCATCTAAGGTGAGACTTGGAGGATGAATCAGAGGAAACAGAGGTATAAAGTGGGAGAAATAGTTTCCAAATAGAGAGAAGACCCAAGAGGAGAGAGCAAGGATCTTTGGAGAGAGTGAAAACTCAATGAGTTCAGAGTTGGAGGAAAGGAGGAGGTGAGAGTTAGTTAAGGAAGAAATCATGATGAGTTCTGTAAACCATGATAAGATTTTATATTTCATCCTGAGGGCAGCAGAAGGGACACTGAAAATTTTTGATACTTTTACTAAGCTATATACATTTTTTTCCAATAAAACAAATGTTTGTTTTATTTTTAGAAGCACTTGAGAGTGGAGGTTCCTTGACACCTTGGATAAAACCACTTCTGCACCTAACCAAGATCCTCATGGAAGGTTCCTTTGTGTCTAACCTAAAACTCTCTCTCTTTTAAAATAAAGTATATTTCTTTTCTGCTGTTTAGTGGACCTAATACATACTCATTATCATTCTCTTTGCTTTTTCAATGCAGTAGAAAGATCTTGAGGAATAAGTCAGACCTCTATGCAGTAAGTTAACTGGGTTAACATCAGGCATTTTTTTACATGTGGTAGTTTAAATGAGGGGGGCGCCTGATGGGTGTCTGGGTAATAGTGAAATCCCACTGCACTTCAAGAGAGGTAGAAAGACTTTCCTGAGTATTCTGTTCCTTGGAACAATGATTCCAGGTCCTATTACCTTCTTTTATAAGTGATGGAAGGAATCTAGGGCTTTTGTGAGAAGGATGATACCTGGGAAACAAACAAATTTTCTATATTTGCATTTACCATTGAGGTGATTTTTAACAACTTGTATATATTCTAAGGACTAATTTTATCAACAGATTTCTCCTCCTGCCTCTCACAGTTCTCTTGTGAGTTCCAGATCATCATGTCCACCTACTAATATACACTTTCATCTGTAAGAACCACAAGCTCCTAGAACTTAACATGTCCCAAACCCTATTTATTGCCACTCCCACACCCTTTCTACAAATCTGCTCCTCCTAATTATTTCCAGTGACCATATCCTGTCTACCTAATTACAAAATCCATAGACATGTGAGTTGTCCTTGACTCCTGACTTTCTTCAGACTCTTCAGCCTCTCCATCATCAAACTCAGTCATGTATGCCCCCTAAGCATCTCTCCCACCCACTTCATCCTCCCTGACCCTGGTTTGCTGCCAGAATCCATATCCTCATGATTTCCGATATCTAGACCCAAGTCCCTACAATCTGGGGTGATATTCCTTAAATCCAAATGTAATTATGCCATTCCTCTGCTTATAATTTCTAAATTACTCTCTATTAATTCACACTCAAGAACAGAGTACAAAAGGTCCTTCATAATCTCATCCTTGCTCACTTCTTTAATCTCATCTCTCACTCCTTTCCTTAGATCTCGCGCCTCCTTTTCAGTTACTAACAGACACAATAGTTTCTTCTTCCCCTTGTGTAGTTGGTCTTTTTGACAGGCATGTACTTTCACTTCTTTATTCACCTGGAAGAATTCTACCTGGACTGTAAGGTTTAGCTTAGGTAGCTTTTATTTAAGGTTATCATTTCTAATTTCTAGATAGCTACCCTCAATACTTAGGGAACACCATGTTTTTTTCATAACACATAAGACACCATGTAAAATTGTGTATTAACTTGTCTCTCCTCCTGACTAGATGTGGGGTTCATCAAGGTAAGGATATATTTCATTTAACTATATAAGCACAGAACCTACCATAGTACTTGGCACATAATAAACCACCCAACAGATATTTGTTGAATGGATGAATATTTTTTTCAAGTATTACACAGTCAAAATAGTAAGCTTAAAAACCATAGTGGATGTGTTTTTATCTTGGGATGCAAGAATAGATAAGGGTTCCACAGCTAGCAGCAAGCCCCAAGACTTAATGAAGGAGGTAGGGCAATCCAGAAACACTTCTAGATGGTTATCTGAAGATCTGGCTCTGGCAAGCAAATATATAGGGCTGAGGCAAGGGAGATTCAACGCCTTAAAAACCACAACAATCTGTAGATAAAATTTAATTGTATTACTTATTTATCTCCCTATATTAGTTATTTATACTCCTCATCAAGCCAAGAAAGATTGGAGGTAGTTTGTATAAACACATCTGACACAATAAAGTGTTATAAATAGATTTAGAAATCAGGACAAGGGAAAATAAAAAACAAGGAAATAAAGTCTTTTCCAATAGATTAATAGGAATAATAGATCAAATATTATAAGGTAAAATTAAGGAAACCTAACCAACTTCAAGAACGATTTCAAAAAAATCTCTGTGGAACAGAAATAAAGCAGAAACTCAAAGCAATAATTGAATAAAAGCTATGAGCTTGCATGGCAATAGACAAGAATAAGGAATCGGGTTTAAGTTAAAGGGGAAGAGTGGGGTTTGACAACTATGGGTTAAACTTAGAGTAAGAGTGCCTTAAAGCTAGGACATGGTTGAAGCTACTCATGGCTCTATAACTGGACTGATAATACCTCAGTGTTATTATTTGATGGGAGCTTTGAGCAACTGATATAATACATGGAACCCAAGTGGATCAGGTGGAGGTAACTCCAAAACTGACCGACAGGGAGAAGTAACTACATAAAAAGAGTAAAAAAATACTAACACCAAACTCACATTCAAGCAAATTTCTGCCTACATAAAGAAGTTGAAAAAATCAACAATTAGGAAATAAATTTACTCCTGATAAAATGAAACTAACATAGTGATATGAAAAAAACTTTAGTAATAGTATATTAGTTTATCTAGGATCTTTGAAGAGATAAAGGAAATAATAATATTAGTGGGAGAAAGAGAGAGAACATAGAAAATAATAAAATGTAAGTAGGAAAAGTAGCTAAAGTGAAACAGGAGCAAGTGGATATAAATAAATCTTGGAAATAAAAATATGTATAATTATGAAAACAAATGAATAAACAAATCAATAAATGAGGTCAGTTCTAGGCTGGACCTTTTCAAAGAGAAAATTAGTGAATTGGAATATAGTCTTGCATAATTAATAAAACACAGTACAAAGAGATAAAAAGGTACAATGAAAGATCAGTTAAGAGAGATATTGAGAGGAGACTGCAATATACATCTAATTGGAGTTCAAAATGAGGGAACAGAAATTTCCAAAATTATGGTAATTGAGAAAGATAGAAAGCACTTGGATTAAAAATTACACCAAGTTTTAACAGGATGAATAAAAATAAATCTAAACTTAGAAGTTATATTGAAACTTTAGAATATCAAGGACAAAAATATTTTTAAGCTATTAGAATGAAAAACAAATTATTGTCAGAAGAAAAAGTTAATACTTTTAACAACTTACCAGAGACTTCTCATCTACAACAGCCGATGACAAGACAATGGAATTTTCAAGCTGTTAAGCGAAAATAATTGTCAACTTAGATCTTCATCTCAATTAAAATATAATTTAAAGGTGAGAACAAATAAAGACATTTTTAATATAAAAGGTCCACAGATATTCACTATATTCACTAAGTGAATAATCATGGATACAATTCAATAAGAACAAAAGTAAACCCAGAGAGGAATGGGCTATCAGAAACAGTGGTTAACACATAAATAAATAATAATAATAATGGTTGATAAATTTAAGTAACTGTTGACCATTAACAAAATAAGAGTGATAAATTGTATATTTAAAAATTATAGGATTAAAATTCTTGACAAAATAACAAAAAACGGGGAGACTATTGGGGCAGTTACGGTTTGGGGAAGGAGAAGATGTATTTTAATAGCTTATAATTAAAAAAATTACAATTAAATATGTATGTTTAAAATGTAAGGATAACTAGTAAAATTAGATATAAATGCAACATATAACATGCAACGTGGCAGTGCATAATTTTGTTCCATTCATCAAAAGGCTGGAAAGGAGAACCTAAGTATGGTAATCAGAAAATACAACATAAGATGATAAAATAATTTCAAATATATCAGTAATGTAAAATGACATATGCAGCATGGTTTCATTTGTGTAATGTTTTAAAACTCATGGAACAATTCCACATATTGTTTTCAGATATATATCTATATGCAGTCATATCAGATATGCATAGAAATGGTGGATACCCATCTCTGGAGAAAAGAAGGAGGAAATGGAATAGAAACAGAATGCATAGAAGACTTTCATTACATATTTTATTTCTTTTTAAAACATATATGATAAATATGAAAAGAAGTTAATATTTCATAATCTAGGTAGTGGATTCACAACAATAATTTTTTTGGCATTTTAAGTAACAAAGTAACTATACCAAATATAATGTAACCTCAAAATTTTCAAATGAAAACTTCTTTTAAAAACACATTTGGGTCACTTTGAGTACTTAAAGTACTTAAACTTTCATAGATACAGATGTAATACTGAAAGCTTTACCTACAATACTGAGTTTTCTAATAAAGTTGTATATACATATTTAAAACCATGTTTTATATAAAACGAAGTATTAATTGGAAATACTTTTCTTTTTCCTTGAGAATAATTGTATTTAAGCTAATCATGCATCTTTGACATGAGTGATTTTCTTAGTAAGCACAGGGATATGTCTGAGCCATCTGACAACAGTTCTCCAGGTCACATTATCTTCATTTCCCTGTAAGTTAAAATATAGCACTCTTTAGTCTATATATAATGGTGTCACTGAAAACATCCAAAACTTCAAACTGCTATCTTTGTATTAGAACAGTTTTTAAAAATTCATCATAAGGGCGTATATTTATTATCCCCAAAGATAATCATGTATGAATTATTTTTTAAAGTGATCTTTTTTTTCTGTGATTTAAATAACCAGTCATTCATTGTTGAAGCAGCTTATTCCAAATGGTTTTTTCTTAGGAATATATTGTTAACACCTCTATGCATAATGCTTTTTTAATTTTTTTGGTATATGTTATTAATTATGCTATTACAGTTGTCCCATTTTCCCCCCTTTATCCCCTCCGCCCTGCACCCCATCGCATCATCCCCCCACCTCTTAGTTCATGTCCATGGGCTGCACATATCATTTCTTTGGCTTCTTAATGTCCTATACTAATCTTAGCCTCCCCCTATTTTATTTTTCAGTCAACATTTTTCTACCACCAAAAGTGATCTTTGAAAGGCTTGCTTACATCAACATCTAACTCTTGCAATTGTGAAGTTATGCTCCCATACATAATGACTAAATGTGCATTAAATTTCTTTGCCTCGTTTTAAATCTATTCTGTCCAGTGATCATTTAAAATTAGCATTGATTAAAATAATTTCTAGCTATTGTGTCTAGAAAAAACAAGTAATTTTTTGGTCAAAATAAATATAATAGAATGTAAACTACAATAGGAGAGACAGTGTAAAGGCAATGAGAGATTACCTCAAACCTGGCACAGTCTTACATATAGCTATTTTTGATACTTCCAACCCACAGAAATTTACAAAGTATAATATAAAATGAACACTTGTATATCCATCACCCAGAAAAAATACTCCTTTTCTGAGCCATAATTTAGATTTAGAAAAAAAAAAAGTGGCTCCCATTTCTGGGACAAGATGACATAGACTCAATTTTCCCTGCTCTTCCCCTCTAAGGTACAACTAAATTACCTGGAAATAATTCAGCAGACAATGATAAAAGGGACTCTGAACACCCTGTAGAAGACAAACTGTCCAGGGACCTCAAGACTTGAAAAACAATACTGTGGTAAGTCTCAATGAGTTGTTATTTTTTATTTTTCCTCTTTACTACCAAGAAAAGGAAAGCCCAGCAGGAACTTAGCAGGGAGACCTGTACCCACTGGCAGTGGTAGACCAATATACTCACAGCAGAGATGCCAGGAGAGCTCAGGAGGCCAACCTAACCCCTGCCCTACATCCAACAATAGCAGTGGGATCAATCTATCCATAGCAGGGGCAAGAGTAGGTCCTGAATGGCCCAATCCACCTCACAACCCACACTACCCAGCAAAAGTAGACATTTATGCAAGTATCAGTGGGGCTCCATGTGTCCTGGCCATCCACTCAGTGGCAGAAGGTAACCTAAGGCCAGTGTCTTACAACCATCCACCTAAGGGTAGAGTCACCCAGACCCCATGACTCCTAATCCTCCACTCAGTGGCGGAAAGCAGCCTAAGTGGGCTCTTCATTTCCCCAGAGCCACCTACAGAAATAGAATGGGAAGCCAAAAGTCACCAAGTGACCAGTTAATAGGCCAAAGGAAATGCTCTCCTTTTCATATGTCTTGCATCCCTCACACCCTA